>PISX010024289.1:0-28875 GCA_004024625.1 Mellivora capensis
TAAGTCCCAAATTAGCTTTTGAGTCATTATTTTTTTAAAAAATCACATTTAGTATGTTCTTTATTTTTAATTCTGATATTTTAAGGTCAATGTTGGAAATTTAATTTCCATGGGATTCTCAATTTCCTCCTGAGAAGACTGAACTAGATCACAGTGTGTGTAGAGATACATACATATGTGTGTATATATATACATTTTATACACACATATACACACATACATGTGTGCATATATACACACATGTATGTACCTATGTATACATATGTGTGTATATATCATAAATTTCATGGAATCATCTGAAATATTATATTATTTGAAAGCCTCATAGGTAGAACAGATGAAAATGGTGATGACTATAGGGTACGATAAAGAATAGAGCCTCTCCCAGTTGCATCTATGACACCTCAGAGTAGAGTTTAAAAGTAACTAGAATCTACATTTATTCAAAGAGACCTATTATTCTATATATATTAATTCATATTAGTCTGAATATTAACTTACTTGTTTTCTAACTGTACTTGATGTGACTGCATTAGGAACATTAAGAAAATAACCACTCATATTTGTTAATAGCATTGCATGTATGAGTATCCCCAGTCACTAAATACCAATAGGATTCCTGGAAGGACTTGCCACAGGGAGCACAGAGAATACTAGGTAAAGACACATTCTTTCCCTACATGAGTTTTAGCCTTAAATCCTAGGGACAGTAAGCTGGATCATATGAAACTCTTAAGAGTTCCTGTTGATGTTTTAACTTAAAAACTAAAGCAAAGACAGCTTGAGCCTTTTTTCTGGTGCCCCTTTTGGTCTTTGTCCATCGCTTTCCCACAGCAAAGTCAGAGTTCTCCCTCCCTGAGAGTGAAAGGGAACATGGGTGTAATTAGCTTATGACCATCTGATCCCAGAGAATAGTGTTTATTCACTAGCACAGGTGGCTATAAGTAGGGCAGATTTTTATGATTAATAACAACACAATTCTTACTAGGAAGCAAACACATGCTTCACTTATTTTATCTCATTAGGTCAGGCTTTATGGCCATTCTCTGTTGGAATAAAACTTTGGTACAAGATACACCTTCAAAGATAATTTGAATATATCTACCAGTTTTCCCCCATATAGGCCCCTACATACACATTAATATGAAATGATACCTTCCTGTGCACAGCTAGACACAAACCAAAAGGAAATTGAGATGCTCCTCTCTCTCTGTTAGTGATTAAACTCAAAGATGACATAGGCTAGGATGGGGACAGAAGCTGGAGCTGCTGTATCTGGCATGCATGTGGAGAGAGGGGGACTGCAGAGGGAAACTGACAGAGGATAGAAACAAGGGAAGACCATATGGCCAGGGACAGAGACAAGTGGCAGAGACAATAACTGAGAACTCCCTGTGTTCTAGACTCTTTCAAGGTCAGGATCTACATCTTCCCCCTTGGATCTTAGAGATGATTCCTATATCCTGACATTAAAATTCCCATTTTAGCTTATGCAATTTGAATGAATATTTATTTTCAACAAAATTATTCCTGAAAGAGATGCTATCATGATGAACACTTTGAGAAAGGCAAAAAAGTTGCCTCTTTGGCAGCTGTGACACAATTCTGTGACCTTCCATGCTGATCATCGCCACAACCTCTAATCAGTGTTGCCGGCTAGAATTGCAAAGTGGTAGCTGACCATGTCTGGGAGGATTTATCTCCTAAGATGGTCAACCCCACAGAAGCCACAGGTGCAAACCTGTCCAATGAACTTCATACAGCAGCTACCACAGAGCCAGTCAAAATTTACATGATGGACCCAAACCTATGCAGTATTTTTCTCATAAAAGGTTAAAGTGATAGAAAATATTTTAAAGATAAATGAATCTGGGGCGCCTGGGTGGCTCCATGGGTTAAAGCCTCTGCCTTCGGCTCAGGTCATGATCCCAGGGTCCTGGGATCGAGCCCCCCCCATTGGGCTCTCTGCTCAGCAGGGAGCCTGCCCCCCCCCTTCTCTGTCTGCCTCTCTGCCTACTTGTGATCTCTGTCTGTCAAATAAATAAAATCTTTAAAAAAAAAAGATAAATGAATCTGATTTTTTCAAAGGGTATAGAAAAAAATTTTTCATTTATTTCAGTTCAGATGGAAAAACAAAAAGAAAAACAAAAACCCTGCTCAATTGCTAGTCCACATTTTGGGGGGAAATGGAAAGGGAATGAGTTGTAGAAATCACATTTTGGAACTAAAATGAAAAAGTATCCTACATTTTCTAACACTAACAAAAATAGTGCACCTAAAAGATATCCTTCAACTGTACACAAAAGGCAAAAAGAAAGGTACAAGCAATCATTATTTTGAAATAGTTTAAACATTGACTTATTAATGAAGCCATCCTTGACCCTTCCATCTCAGGCAAAGTCATATCTCTTTTGGGTTCATTGATCTTTTGGACATATCCATGTAATCGTCACATGTCAAGATAATGATTAGTTTGCTCATCTCTCTCCCCCGCTGAACAGTGAGCATCTTGAGTAGAAAGTAGAGCCATTAAACAGGATAGTTAATAAAGTAGGCTTATTGGAGCAGGGGTAGAATAGGGCAATGGGAATGCTTGTCATTCAATTTAGGTTGAAGCTGACGAGCCTTTGAAAATTACAGGTGAGAATGTGCAGTTGATTTTATGTATCATGAGAAGGTGATAATACTCTAATTTGTATTTAGGGATCTGGAAATAATCAGGGTATGGTAATTAAAACTGTAGTAATCAATGATGCTGCCTAGGCGAGCACATCAAGTTGAAAGTGGAAAAGCCATAGGCAGGACCCCAGTGAGTACCTGTCAAGGAGAAACCATATCCTCTAAGGTAACATTATTCAAACCTTAGCAGAGTAAATACAGACTCCATCCAAAGGGAGGCAGCATTCCATATGGTTAAAGGCAAGACTGTAGAACCAGCCTGCCTGGATTGAATCCTACCTATACCTTTTACTAACCTTGTGACTTCAGAATTTAATGAGTTAATACTTAAAACAATGTCAGAATATAGTAAGCTTTATAATGTTTGTGTTTGTAAGATAAATTTTAAATAAAGAAGAGAAAGAATCCTTAACCCCAAGTTGGTTTGAATTTCTTTGTCTAAATTACTTAATATATATACACATCAAGTATATATGTTATCTCTACTTTTTATAATGATACAACCATGAAACCAAAACATGCTTATAAATTAAATATAAATTAAATTCAAACTTACAACATTAATTTAATACAGTAGCTTAAATTAGTTTGTCAAACTAAATAACCATTGTCAATATGAATTATGCTAGTGACTACAGATTGTTTTGCATCTGGTATCCTATTTCCACGTCCCGTGTAATCACTTGGTCCTCCCACCACTTTCCCATTCTTGTGCAGTGCCCCAAGACAATATTTAACCTTATAACATATCTGCCCCTCTTCTTTTCTCTTCAGTTCAAGACAATTAAAGCAAAACCATTTGGTGTCAAGGTATTTATATATACCGACCACACCCTGATTTTTCCCAGATATCTCTCTCTCTCCCTCTCTCTCTTTCTCTCTCTCTCTCTATATATATATCCTATATATATAAGATATATATAAGATATCCATAAAGGTAAAAGGCACCAAAATGTCATGGTGCTACTTAGTAAGAGGGCAGTCATCCAGGTGATCTAAAATGTGTTGACATCATTATTTAAGAGAATCCTGAAAATGGAAGTTTAATATTCTTGTGAAGAGCTCATGGATCTTAGCAATATATCATCTGACCCCAGTCTAAGAAATGAGGTTATAAGGAGTTGCTTTGAAAGATATCGGTAATAACTGAAGGAGAGTAGTGTCAAAAGCTTTTAAGAAAGAAAAGCCTGAATCACGTTCACTTATCAAGGGGAGGAGTCTGGGGGAGAAGAGGAGGTTAAGGGTACAGTGAGGAAGTAATTGAGAGAGTAAAATCTTGGAAGAGAGAGGAGCCAAAGCAGAAGTGGAAAGATGGCAGATAAACAAAGAAAGTAAATCCAATGCAAGTTTGTAAATTTGGTTCAGAGCTAGTGCTGCACATCTTTCTCCCCCACCCTCCCTGCTGCAAGTCTGGCCACTTGCTGTGTAAAAGGACACACTGATAAAATGTGTTTTGACAGCATCTGCTTAGGTTTTCATTCTGCAGTGTGTCTCATGAGCACTGAAATGTATGTGTGGTTAAACCCTGTAAAAAGAACCTCAGGATTAGTAGACAAGTTGATCAAGATGCATATGGGAAGCAGACTCGAGTGTCGATATCCAGAGAGTTTAGGAACTGAGATTAGTATTTTCGGTTGTTTCTTCTAATTGCTAATGACAGATATGTGTATTAGAGCATCCTAAGAAGACAGCTGGCATGGAGCCAGCCCAGATTAAAATTCTAAGCAAGGGAAGTGAGTTATTTTTCCCCTCAATATAAAAGGTTCTAGAAATTAGTCATTTTAGTTCAGAATGAAATCTGATGGCTACAGGGCAGGCCCGGGCAGCCAACCTAACATAGTTTTAGCTGCTACGTGGGTGGAATAAAAAAAAAAACAACTTCCTGAAACCCTTGTTTACACCAAAGACTGCTGCCAAACAGGTGTCCCCGACTCCCAGAGATGGTGAATCATAAACATGCAGGGTATTTCTGTGTCAGTGTTTTCGGCTATCAAATTAAAGTGGCAATGGACCCAGAGACTGAGAGGCTGCCTAGGATTTCTAGAATGTTCAAAAGGCAGATGATCTCTGGTCAGGATTAAACCTTCTGGGTCCAGAACATACTGTAAAACATGCTCTGTTATGTGAGAATGACGAGGGAGGTGTATACCTGTGAGTTCGTCCTTCTATGATGTGAGAGGATGGTGATGTTGACTTCCCCGTTCAACATAGGAAATGAGCTCACATATCTGCCAGAGTGATACCGCACCAGTGAAATTCCTTATAAAGCACGGTGCTTAGTTCTTATCCCAGCTGTGTACTCGTGTGTCAGACTACAAGTTGCCATGTGATTCAGTCAGAGTCCATGTGGGAAAGAGAAAGCATCCTATGTTATTTAATTCAGGGAATTAAGTGTTTGTAGTATTACCGAAGAATTGGAAGAGTAAGAATTAAGAGGCTGTTGCTGGGTTAAAGTCAAGAACACACCACCATACTTGCAATCTGAAGATAAGGGGAAAGGGATTAGAAAGCAGTTGCTGTATCCTTCACCACCACAAACTGCCTCTCAACACCCAATTCTGGACGGTCTGGTTGACAGCCAAAGACAGCAGAAAGATGGCCTCTTTCTAACTTCAGCCTCCCCAAAGCCAGCAGAAGGGCATCCAACAGTGGGATGAACCCCAGCTGGAAAGGAGTCTAGAAAATGTGGCGTTTAGCTTTCCAACCTCTGCAGTAAGAGAACCCCACAGGAAAAAAAAAAAAAAAGTAGGAATAGATGCTGAGGGCCCATGGACCATACCCAGTACATCATAATAAAAGAACAGACCTTTATGGAACATTGTTTTCTAGGTACTCTACCTATTTTCACTTATGTAATCCTCATGGTAAGTCTCTGAGGTAATGCTGTTTTTATTCCCAATTTCTAGATGAGGAGACTGAAGTATGAGAACTTAAACTAGCCTGTCCAAGGTCATATGCCTTGTGAGTGCAAGATCCAGGACTCAAACCAGGCAATCCAGTTTCACAAACACCTACCGCTCCATGGAATCGCCATTTATGTAATAGATGATTTTTGCCTTTCATATAACATCCGACACTTTTCTATTGTTTTAAAGATTTAAAAGCACATAATAATTTACAGAAAGTAAACTTGTCTCCCAAGCAGATGGGAAATCTTCATAGGAAACTAAGATATTGTCAGAAAGCTCTGGGTGAGCATGGAGCTAGAACAGGAGAATTTAATCAGATTATCTTATGGGCTTGCATCATTAATCTGACATCGCTTGGTAGCTTCTTCTTTACTGGAGAGATGAACCTACTATGAGATCATAAATGGGTGTGGGTTGGCCAAGTAGGGAATGTAGGAGAAACACTAACAAAAACAAATTTTAGTATCAAGAGCTAATTCAAATATACACGTTCTAAATCATGGTCCTTCTCTTCCTAGGGCTTCAGACTGTCAGGCAACAGTACAATCAACTAGGTTACATTTTGGAAGAGAGAGATCTGGGGTTTCTTGAAACTGTATGTGAAATGGGTGGATCTCCCTTCATTATAAGCGGTCTAAACCTTAGGATCTAAACAAAGAAGTACTCTGCAGATCACCTCCTGGATATGAGAGAAAAACAATTAAAACAAAAATGCAAAGGCTCTTTAATTGAGAACTCAGCACCACTCCTAGGTGAATGCATTTTCAAAGCCTTCTACCAGTTTCTCCATCACACCAGTCTATCCTGTTTAGTCTTCCAAGCACATATACATTTACTCTCTCATTCTCTGTATACCCCCACGTCCTACTTCTCTCTCTCTCTCTCTCTTTCACATACACACACACACACACACACACACACACACATTCACTATTGGGACAACAAGTGTGAGGTCATAATTGATATGAGTAAAAGAGTAGGAGTTAGGTGGAAAAGTTTGGTGATGGGGAATCCCAAGAAGGAGGAAGGAACTGAAAAAAAAAAAGTGTCAAAGTCCTGAAGGTTCACAGCATCTTCATGCTATGGCTTAGGACTCCCAGTAACTACAGGATTAAGACAAGAGAGGAAGGCAAGGTGAAATGGGGTGGAGGAGGGATGAGGTCAGCTTATTAAAGATCATTGCCGTGTAAAGAGGTATCAACATTACGAAGGCAAGAAAGCGAATGAAAAGCTTTATGCAGGGAATGTGCCTGATCTGATTTGAGGCTAAAAAATAAAGCTGGACATAATGCAGAAGAAAACTGGGGGGATGGGGATGTTTCTGTAGTTAAGGCCAGAGAAAGAGAGAGGGAGAAAGGCCTGATATAAAATAGGATAGTTAGGGGCTCCTGGGTGGCTCAGTGGGTTAAGCAACTGCCTTCGGCTCAGGTCATGATCCTGGAGTCTGGAGAGCAGACTGAGGGAGAAGCAGGCTCCCTGCTGGGCAAGAAGCCCAATGTGGGACTCCATCCCAGTACCCCGGGATCATGAGCTCTGCCGAACGCAGACACTTAATCAACTGAACCACCCAGGTATCTGTTAACTATCCTATTTTATTTTATTTTATTTATTTATTTTAAGATTTTATTTCTTTATTTGAGAGAGAATGAGAGAGAGAGCATGAGAGGAGAGAGGTCAGTGGGAGAAACAGACTCTCTGGTGATCATAGAGCCCGATGTGGGACTCGATCCCAGACTCCAGGAGTCTGACTGAGGCACCCAGGCACCCCGAAATTCCGAGTCTTTTGAGTGAGCATCCAAACTGCCAGGGCAGTCCAAAGGAAAGAGCACCCACACATCAACCAGAGTATTAGGGAGAGCTGCTCAGGAAAGGGGGGGTAGGGGGTTGGAGGAGTATTGGGGTACCCAAGAGTGTGATGAGTTCCAGGAACCACAGGAGCCTCAAATGTGAGGTTGAGACTGGTGAGGGGTGAGGGTGAACAGGTTTTAAAGGGAACAGACCATGACTGGCTGTGGAGTTTGAATCTTAAGCTCTGAAATTTATCTCCAAATTTTTTCTATGAATAAATAACCTTTGCGCACTCTCTTTATTTGCATGTTTGTTTATTGTATACAAATACTATGTTGAATCTGCAGTAACTGGCTGTGTGATTTGGGGCAAATTCTTTATCTATAAAATAGAAATAATAATAATAATAGTGACTACCTCATAGGATTATTGTGAGAACTAGATGAGTTAATATATGAAAAACATTTAGAAAAAAAGTGCTTGGCACATAAAAAGTGATCAATAAGTATTAGTTATCATTACCATTGTGATTTTATTAAATTAATAATTACTTGCTGTAGACTACATGTTTGTGCCCCCTCAAATTCATACGTTAAAGCCTAATCCCCCCTATAATGGTACTTGGGGGTAGGACCTTTGGGAGGTGATCAAGTCATGAGAGGGAGCCCTCATAAATGGGTTCAGTGCCCCTCCCCATAAAAAAGACCCCAGGAATCTCCCTCATCCTTTTCACTACAAGAGGATGCAGCAGAAGAGAACAGAGTTGTCTCTGAACCAGACACTGAGATTTATTGCCAGTACCGCCATCTTGGACCTCCCAGCCTCCAGAATGGTGAGGAATACATTTCTGGTGCTTATAAGCCACCCAGTCTGTGGTAGTCTGTTATAGTTTATAAAAGTGACACTTTTATTTTAATGTGGACACTGGAGTATTATAAGACTCTGGATCTTATTTAAATCTTATGTTTCAGGAAGCTTCCTCTGACACTGCTTGGTAGATGAAGGGAAATCTTTTTGACTTTGATTGTATATCTATAACTGTATCTTCATCTATATACATTATATATAAAATGTAGTATACAGGGCAAACAATAAAAAGCTATACAAAGTGTCAACATTTTACTAATTTAAGTATAGAAACTTTACCTCCCTTTATATCCTTTTACCTTCCCAGTTATAGTATAATTGTCTTAACTATTTCCACTACATATGAGAACCACATTAAACTTTGTTATAATTTTTATCCGAACATCAAAAATAATTTAGAAAACTCAGGAAAAGGAAAGTCTATTGTATTTACCCTTATCTTTGTTCTTACCAAGTTCAGGATCCTTCTTTTACCATTACCTCTTTTTTTTTTTTTTTTAACTATTCATTGGCTTTTAGTTTATTCAGTTGTAGATCCACTACCACAGTCTTCAAAAAGTAACCCCCTACCCCTTAGCTGTCATCCTTCCAAACCTTCCATCTACCCCAGCCCAAGACAACCAATAATCTGCTTTCTGTTTCTACAGATTTGCTTATTCTGGATATTACATGTAAATGAAATCTTGCAATATGTGGTCCTCTGGGACTGGCTTCTGATTAGAAAACTTTTTTTTTTAAGATTGTATTTATTTATTTGTCGGAGAGAGAGAGAACTCATGCACAAGCAGGGGGAGCAGCAGGCAGAGGGAAACGCAGGTTCCTCATTGATCCCAGCACCCTGGGATCATGACCCCAGCCAAAGGCAGAGCTTAACCGACTGAGCTACCCAGGTATCCCTGATTAGAGAAGTTTTTCAGTCATTCCTCTAAGCAAAGTCCACTGGACTTTTGCGACTTCACTCTCTTTCTCTACTCCTTCTGGCACTCAGCCACCATGAACGTTGTCATGGCTCCACATGTCCCTGAGGCTCTGTTCATCTTTTCTCAGTCTATTGTATATCTCTTATTAAGATAGGAAAGTTTCTGTTGTTTTCATTATTGTTTTTAACTGTTTTATCAGTGTATGATTACATACAAGATGTTGTACATAGTTAATGTATACAACTCAATGTGAATTTATAATGTTTTATCTTCAAGTTCCCTTTGAAGTTTATCTTCAAGTTAGCAGTCTCTACCTTCTGCTGTTGAGCTCATCCACTGAGTTTTTTTATTTCCATCATTGTGTATTTTAGTTGTAAAATTTCCATCAGTTTTGCTTTCTGTCATCTGTTTTTTCACTGAGACTTTCTATTTCTTCATGTGTTTCAAGTATGTTTGTAATTGCTTAATAAAAAACAATGAAGCCCAATGAAGTTCAGTGGCCACTTTAAATCCTGATCAGAAAATTCTGACATCTTTATCATCTCAGTGTTAGTATCTGTTGTCTTTTCTCATTCATTCAAGACCTTCCTGGTTCTTGATAAGACAAATGATTTTTTACTGAAACCAGACATTTGGAGTATTTAAGACTCTGCATCTTATTTAAATCCTATGTTTTAGGAAGACTCCCCTGACCTTGCTCTGGTAGTTGAAGGGGAACTTCATTAGTTCCAGGAATATGTGGAGTCTAGGATCTCCACTTGAGCCTCCAAAAGGGGTAAGAATAGGCTCTCAGGACCAACCTCCACCCCAAGGCCTCCTTTGTTGGAGTTCAGATATCTCATTACTGCCCAGAGGGGATGAAAGTCCAATCTTGCCACCTGGTCTCCATGATACCACAGGCTCCACTTACCACCCACTGGGGATGAAAACACTGGCTCCCCATTCAGTGTTTGTTGCTGCTGCTGATGGTAGGGCTGTTTTTCTGTGATATTTGACTGGAGTAGAACTGTGATTGTCTAAAAGTTTTGTTTTGTTAGACTGCTGCTTTCTGCATCCTTTGACTAGTGAGTGCAAGATTTGAGAGGCTTTTTTTTTTCTTGCTCTTGTTGGCTTTCTTGGGTTGCTGGCTTTTCCAGCACCCACCATAGAATGTACATGGCAGTAAGAGAACCCAGGGTATTCAACACTGCCCATGGGTCCTGAGGTCCCTTGCCAGTCTGCCTCTTTCTCTCTACATTTCAGGGTCTTCTTCTGTTTGCTTTATATGTAACATCCGGAATTATTAGTTATAATCACAGGGAGGAAAGGGAAAAATAAGTCTATTCCATCTTTCTGGGGAAACCTCATTTGGATTTAAATTATAATTCCCTAATGAGGAAGGAAGTTGAGTCTGAACTCTTTTTCATATGTTTATCAGTCATTTGAATATTCTTGATTGTTTCTATTGAAACAATCTTTTTCTTATTGTTATCTTTTTCTTATTGATTTGTTGGAATACTTTATATTTTCTGTATCAGCTCTCTGTTAGCTACATGTTGCTGTGGCTTACCCTTTCATTTTCTTGGCAATATATTTTGAGAAACAAATTTCTATCTTAATACAATCAAATTTGTCAACTTTTTTTTCTTTATGGTTAGTGGTTTTGTGCATAAACATTTACCTTCATTAACATCATAAAGTTATTATATTCTACAAGCTATATTGTTTTACCTTTCAAATTTAGATCCACTTAAAATAGACTCTGAATAATTTGACTTAAAACTCAATTCATATTTTTCCCTACCAATCCTGAATGTGTTTAATTTTTAATTCCCTCAGGGGAGGAAAATTATCTTTCCTTTTACCCTTCCAAGTTCTTAGCTGGGGCTCCTGTAATAAAAGATTAACAAAAGAAAAGCACAAAAATTTATTTAATATGCTTTATCTGACATGAGAGACTTCCTAAGGAAATGAAGACTGGAAGAAGTTGCTAAACAGAAACATTTTATGCTAGGTTTGACGAGAAATGGCAATTTGTGGAAAGATGTGATATGACAAAAAAATGTATGAGCTAGACATAGTAAATTGAGGGAAATTTAGAAAGGCTTATTTATTCATGTTCCTCTTTGTATCCTTCTCTGTCTTCGGAAATAAAGATGTTTCTTTCTCCACGTATAGAGAGGACACCTCTCACATGAGGGTCTTAAAATCTGCTTCTAGGAAGGTCAGAGGGTCCTTCTTGAGTCCTTCCAGAAAGTGCCATTTTCTGAACCCTGTCTTTTGCTATATGGCATATTTTTTTCTTTTTCTTAAATTATTCTTATTAACATATAATGTATTATTTGTCCCAGGGGTACAGGTCTGTGAATCATCAGGCTTACACATTTCACAGCACTCACCGTAGCCCATACACTCCCCAATGTACATAAACCAGCCACCCTATCCCTACCCCACCATCCCCCAGCAACCCTCAGCTTGTTTTATGAGATTAAGAATTTCTTATGGTTTGTCTCCCTCCTGATCCAACCTTGTTTCATTTTTTCCTTCCTTACTTCCCAAACCCCTTCTCTGCCTCTCAAATTCCTCATATCAGAGAGATTGTGTGATAACTGTCTTTCCCTGGTTGACTTATTTTGCTCAGCATAATACCCTCTAGTTATATGGCAGATTTCTAATAACAACTTCTTATCCACAGAAAAGATAAGCAAAATTTGGGTCCTTATTAAAAAATAAAAATGCATGGGGCACATGGGTGGCTCAGTGGGGACCTCTGCCTTCGGCTCAGGTCATGATCTCAGGGTCCTGGGATTGAGCCCCGCATCGGGCTCTCTGCTCAGCAGGGAGACTGCTTCCCCCTCTCTCTGCCTGCCTCTGCCTACTTGTGATCTCTGTCAAATAAATAAATAAAAATCTTTAAAAAAAATAAAAAAATAAAAATGCATATTTATTATTAGGTTTAATATCTGTCAAGTATTTTGACCAATATAACCAGTGAATCCCTGTATAGGACAAAAGATCCTTATGGCCACTTCCCAGCAAAATGCTGTGAAGTTTCTACAGTTCAGATCCTCTTGACTTGGACCACACAAATGAATGAAGCACACACAGTAGAAAAACAGCATAGCAAAAGTCCACATGTTGAATACTGCAAGGCTTGATTTCAGATTTTTAAGAGAAAATATATAATATAGATAGAAGCATTACTCTTTATTTTTTCTGACATGTGCACTATTTTGTGCAGGCCCTGAGCTGTGCTCCACCAGTCCCCTAGCACTTTGCAGCTCACTACTACAAACAGTGGGTAACTTTTAGAGGATTTTGAGTAGTTTTTGTATATTGAAAGTCCCCCTGATAGTAATGAGAAAGATAGATCAGAGTAAAGTCAGGAGGTTATTGTCATCTTCTAGGTGAGAGAAAATGAGGGTGTGTTGCCATGCAGCTGGAGAACTACTGAGGAAGTAGACTTGACAAGATTTCATCATTAGGATATGATACCCCGGCATTTGGGGGGATAGGGAAACTCTGAGGAGAGCAGATTTCAGAAGATTGAGGAAGGTGATGACAAATTTAGTTGAGAGCTGATGACTTAGAATTCTGTCCCTCTTTGTAGAGCGCACAGGTTCCCAGACTGACTGTAACTCCTGCTTTGAGCAGAAAGAAAGTGGGACCAAATTCAAATTATTTCCAAGATTTTCTGCCTAATGCTCTTAGGAAAACACAGCCAACCCAGCTGCACTGTCTTAGGTACATTTCATGTGGATGATAATGCCAGTGTCCCACGTGTAAGTAATGTGTGCATTTGGTGAATGACCTTCGGGGCTTGCTAAGCCTACCTTCTTTAAAATGTTAATAGGTCTGGGGGTGCCTGGGTGGCTCAGTGGGTTGGGCCTCTGCCTTTGGCTCGGGTCATGGTCTCAGGGTCCTGGGATTGAGCCCCGCATCGGGCTCTCTGCTCAGCAGGGAGCCTGCTTCCCCCAATCTCTCTGCCTGCCTCTCTACCTACTTGTGATCTCTGTCTGTCAAATAAATAAATAAAATCTTTAAAAAAAAATGTTAATAGGTCGGGGGTGGGGGGTCTTGGCTATGTGCTGCACATCACATCATCTCCAAGCAGCCTAAATCGGTAAATTATAGCATTAATGTGCACAGTAAGTAGTTGGCTAATGTGGGTTCTGGTAAACATTGTAATGGTAGCTGGCTGGGGTTAAAGAGCAGAAGGATATAATTTGTGATGGTGTATGTTTAAACCCCATGGAAAACAGACTCTTTGGAATCTGAACTTGATCTGAACTTCCTTTCTCACAGAAGGATCAGGAGGAAAAGATTTGGTATCATCACTGACCCTTTTCCATAGACTACTCAATGCCAGCCTCTAACTCCCTCTATTATCTTCCTCTGAATATGGAGCTGCTGACAGCACAAAGCAAAGGGACACACATAGAAGTGAAGAATAAAAAAGGACAGTATTACTATAGGACACTGTAAGACATGGAACACATAGGATACTGTAGGATGTTTTGTGGGACAGCATCACTAGAAGAAGAGAAGATGGGAAAATTCAGAGTCCAGAAGAACACTTCAAGAACCAATTCAGTTCACCTAACCCATATAGAGACCTGTTATCTATCCAACACTACAATATAGAAGATACATTTAAGACCAGTGGGTAGGTGTTTCAGGGAAGTCAATTTCAACTCACAATAAAAAATAATTTTCTCATCTATGGAATTATTCAAAAGCAAAAAGAACTGTCTTGTTTTATAGTGAGGTCTCCATAATTTAAGCATAAAAATAGGATTGTTTGAGTAGAGACCATTATATTGGATGCAGTTTGACTAGTTGCCCTCTAAGTAACCATTTCAAATACAAGACTCTGAGCAAAGTCTTCATTTAAAACAGAGCTGCTTTCAGTAACCCTGGTCTTCCATGGTTAAGGAGGTGTGGTTAGAGATACTAAACTCACCTCCTCTCCCTACTCTCCTTTGCCCATGTCATCCATACAGAAAATGGAACAAAGATGAAGGAGGTGCTTTATGTTCCAGAGAGGGGAGAAACTTCCCAGAGATGAGCCAGCTGGAGTCCTCAAAGGAGGACTATGAAGAGTCAGGGAATAGAAAAGAAAGAAAGATCCCTAAGGTCTTCTGAATGATTACGTATTCAGTTGTGTTGACATATTTAAGAATGCCTTTACATAAAACACCCAGAGATTAAAGATCACTGAATTTGATTTCTAAAAATTATCTATAAACTGTTATTAAACAATCTTTTTTATAAAGTAAATGGCCGCCCTCTTTATTCATTCACTTGACTCTAGAAACAACAACAGCAAACAATTTCCTGGGAACTCACCAACTGCTGGCCACTGCTTAAAGTGCTATAAGCAGATTAATGTGCATAATTCTCATAACAGCCTTATGAAGTCATGCTAAGGACTGAATTGTGCCCCCTTAAATTCATTTATTGAAGTCCTAACTCCCAATGTGGTAGTACTTAGAGAGGGGGCTTGGGAGATAATTAGGCTTAGAAGAGGTCATGAGAGTAGGGCCCCTCATGACGGGATTAGTGTCTTCATAAGATGAGACCCCAGAGAGCTTTCTCTTCCCACATATGCACACTGAGGAAAAGGCATGTGAGCATCCAGTGAGCAGGCAGCCATCTGCCAGCCAGAAGAGAGCTCTCACCAGAACCCGACCACGCTGGCACCCTGATCTCGAGCTCCTAGCCTCTAGAACTATGATTAAACAAATTTCTGTTATTTAAGCTACCCATTTTACTATACAAAATGCTATACATTTTGTATAGCAGCCCAAGTCAACTAATACAGGTCAGTACTGTTACAACTATTCTTTTTTCACTTGAGAAAACTGAAGGATGAGAGGTTAAGTATTTTGGCCAAGACAGCACACTAGTAATTAAGGAACTGGGATTCAAATCCAGGCAGGCAACATCCAGAGCCTCTGCTCTTTACCACAGTGATCTACTGCCAACTTGTAATATAATGTGTACTTACACCTTTATTGTGTTTCCCAAGGCATTTCACAAACTAATCATTTTTTACAACACTGTAATGTAGATAGAGCAGACATTACTGTCCTATTTTTATAGATGAGAAAATTGGCAGATTAGGTGCAATGGCCAAAGTGAAAGCTCCAGAGAATAAGAGAACCAAGAATTGATGAAAGACAGCTAGTAATTTTCTGAACTCAATTGCTGGAAAGTCTTGAGATCACATATATACAACACCTAGAATGCTGCCTTATATGAAGAAAGTACTAAATAAATTATTGAATGTCAAAGGAATGGATCAAAATATAACTTGAAACCCCAAAGTCGCAGCAGTACTATTTTGAAGAATCTGTTATCCCTAATTATGAATTTAATTATTCATCTATCCATTGTTCAGTTAGTCATTCATTTAACAGCTATCTAGGTTTGACTATGGACCAAGCAAGCATATAGTTCCATTTCTTCTCCTTTTCCAGTCAGCGTTCCCTGAGACAGTGTTTTGCAGTATCTTGCCACTGAATATATTGTTACTTGAAATGCATCTTAAGTAGAATATAAGTCTTTTAAATCCAAGAGAAAAGGGGAGTTTTAAAAGCATAGATTCAAGAGAGGAGGAAAACTTCTGCCATTAATCAAAGCATGGTTAAAAAAAAAATAGGATCAATCAATATGAAAGTTCTTTACTTGACAAATCCTCTCATCATTTTTTGTCTGATTAATTGATTTTCTTCCACTCTATCCACTTTTTCTTCATGAAAATTTGTATTTTCAACAGGAAATTGTAGGAGTAGAGTAAAAACTAATCCCATTACAATTTTATCTGTTAAAGGAGTCATATAAAGTGTATTCCATCTCACACCTAAAATCTGAGAGGTAAAGAATCTTAACCAGAATGACTGTGGCATCTCTCTTCTAAGCTTTCTTGTTCTAAATCTTATTCTTGGGATGCCTGGGTGGCTCAGCCATTAAGCGTCTGCCTTTGGCTCAGGTCGTGCGTGATCCCAGGGTCCTGGGAACGAGCCCTGCATTGGGCTCCCTGCTCAGCAGGAAGCCTGCTTCTCCCTCTCATACTCCCCTTCCTTGTGTTTCCTCTCTCGCTGTCTCTCTCTGTCAAATAAATAAATAAAATCTTTTAAATAAAAAATAAATCTTATTCTTGAAAAGGCACACTTTCCATGGCCTGATTTGTTTATTTACATTCATCTAAGGAGGTATGGGTTTGGGGGCTCAAAAATGTGATTCATCACTTAATTACAAAGTGAGATTTTGTACTTATATTTTATTTCACCTAATAAAATGATGCTTGAGATGGACTTCTGTTTTTCGAGTTATGTAGGTATCTTGAAATTGTACCACCCACAGTGTCCCAAATTCTGTCATGCACAGATGCTCAGTAAATTGAACACCATCTATAGAGAAGTAATTAGCCAGCATCAGGGTGCATTGGAATCACTTTGCTGTTCTCTGATATACCCTTACATTGTTGTCTTCTCAGCATCATGAGCTAAACATAGCTGTTCTTCAAGTTTGGGTGCTTTTTTCCCTCCTCCTTCTTCTTGTCCTTCTCCCTTATTTCTTCTCCTCTCTTCTCTCTCCTTCATCTTCTCCTCCGCTGCCTCCTGCCACTTCCTCCTCATCCCCTCCGCTCCCCTGCTCCTTCTTTTTCTTCTTCTTTGCAATTCTTTTAGTTTAACAGGCACTTTAGAAAGTAACTACATTTTCAAAATGAGATGAAATAAAACAGGAGCAAATCATACACATAGTTGATTTTTGTTGCTGGGATGTTTCAGCCTCTCTTTTATTTATTAACCCGTGCCATATGCAGAAAGAAATAGGATCTTTGTGAATACCATTGGTAACTAAAAAGTCAAATGCCAATCAAACAGATAAATATCCAGTCTTCAAAATAAATAAATGTCTAATCAACCAAAGAAAGGTGTTCCAAAATGTCTGTCTTTGCAAGAGACCTCTGTACCTGAAAACACCTATCAGAATAGTTGTATAAAGTTGCCCTCATTTGGTCGGTCCATTTGGCTAATTAGTGAGTATGTTGAGTTTTAAGAAGAATAAGAATAAAAACAAACATTTATATAGTATTATATTCTCCTTTGAGGACACTGACAGAAAATCTAAGTAATCTGGCATAGGGTACATGGCCAGACAGTGTAAGAGTTGAGACTTGAACTTTTTTTTTTTTTTAAGATTTTATTTATTTAACAGACAGAGATCACAAGTAGGCAGAGAAGCAGGCAGAGAGAGAGAGGGACAAGCAGGCTTCCTTTCAAGCAGGGAGCGCGATGCAGGGCTCGATCCCAGGACCTTGAGATCATGACCTGAGCTGAAGGCAGAGGCTTGACCCACTGAGCCACCCAGGTACCCTCAAGACTTGAACTTGAGTCATGTAGCTTAAGCCTATGTTCTTAAGAAATGTATTGGGCTGTTCCTTGTATGAAAACCATAATCTCAGAGTGGCACAGGTAAGAGTTGTTAAAATAAAGCTGTTTGGGTTGAACCATATGAAAGTGGCAATATTTGACAGTTTTGACCTAACAAATTTGTAGTTTACATTGTTCAACCTCATAATAAGTAAAACAGTAACTTAGCACATATGAATGAGGCTTCTGCTCTGGGTCAGGCTCTGTGTTCTGGGGAATAGCTACAGTCAGTATGATTACTGATGGCTGAGAGAGAATCTAGACATCTGTGTTGTCCAAGTATCTTTGCTAATCTCGATTAGTCAACCATTTCATCTCCTGGACCTCAGTCTTTTGTCTGTGAAATGAGTGGATCTCAAATTTTTGGGACTTCTGTCGACTCAGGAAGGGTAAAACACCCTATGTCTCATTTCCCCCAATCACTCTCAAGTTCTAGTGGCAAACAAGCTGGTAACAAAGAATGTGACTGTAAAAACAAATCATGGGTGTGGGGAGGGTTATGTTCACTTATGCTTTCACAATAGGGATATATTTATACTTATTTAGAGATGATTTATCTTTAAGAGAACATGTGTCTTGAAACCTAATTATGGGAAAAGATTAGGTCAAAATATAGCTAATTAATGTAAATTATGTATCATTAAGAGTTAATAAAATTATTAATAACAAATAGAAGGGGTGATGGTAAACCTAAGCTAAATTTATAATTAAAAGCAACAATGGTAGTAAGTGGCAATGATGACCAATTGAAGAAAACGACGATGTAGTAGCTTGCTCCCAAATTTTAGGATTTCTACCTCTCTGCCTGTGCCATAGAAGCGGTGTGACATAGCCAAAGACCATATGGCAGCCAGCCTTTCTAGAGCAATACCAAATTAAAGTCCTTAATAAACTCTCTAGCAACATGCTTATTTAAGTACCGAATTAACAACCCCAAATCACTTAGTAGTTGCTAGTCAGCAGCTCTTGGTCCCGTTTGAAAGCAAATATAAAATGAATTAAAAACAAATATGAAATTATGTGATTTACCTAAAAGAGCCAAAGAGAGTACGTGGCATGATTGTGATGCCCTTACCTTCCATTCCTCTTGTGAAACCCCAGCTCACAATAAGAAACATATTTACTTTAAAATTCAGGGCACACGTGCACAAAATCTCTTACTATATTGGTGTAGTTTGAGCCCCACACCAAGACGCCAGGACAAGCATCTGAGTAGAAGCTAATTCCTAGGCTAAATTCTGCACACATGGTGTGATGCCCTGAATGTGTGTGGGCAGACAAATATGTATATTTATGTGTAATTTAATTTAAAAATTAAAACTTCATGCACTGGGCACCTAGGTGGCTCAGTGGGTTAAAGCCTCTGCCTTCACCTCAGGTCATGATCCCAGCATCCTGGGATTGAGCCCCATGTCAGGCTCTCTGCCCAGCAGGGTGCCTGCTTCCCCACCCCCACCCCCCCTGCCTGCCTCTCTGCCTACTTGTGATCTCTCTCTGTCAAATAAATAAATAAAATCTTTTTAAAAAAATTTCAAAAAAATAAAAATTCATGAACTAATATTCTTGAACTCTGTGCAATGCCTTCTGATATTTTCTACTTTTTTTTTTTTAAGAAAAATATTGGTCATGATAATCAGTTGGTTTCACAACCCTCTTATGGGTTGTGATTTACAATTTGAAAAACACTACTCTCAAAGAATGTTGCCCAGATACATGTTCACTGTGACCTCCAAAAATAGCATGGGAGCTTCTTCTGTCTTAGAGATCTAAAGTTAGATCTTTTCCTCTTTACACACAAACTAAAGCACATTCCTTGGATGAATATGTTTGAAATTGTGGGTTATAAGAAAAGATGGCAGGAACTGGGGATGGTGAGCCCGGAGGAAAGAAGTGATGGCAGTGGAGAGGAGCAAGAGACCAAGAAAGTAAGTGGCAGTCCTCCAATATTTCAGTGGCTACCAGGGTAACCAGGTATTGGAGGGACTGGGCATTTATCTATCACCTTCCCAGATGGATAGTCAGCCTGATGTGGGAAGGGTGTTATGGTTCGAAGCCAACAGCCAAGAAAGAATTCTTGAGACATCTTTGATGCAAAAAGGTGGTTTTATTAAAGCATAGGAACAGGAACCGTGGGCAGAAGGAGCTGCACTGGGGTCATGAGGAGTGGACCATTATATACCTTCAAATTGGGAAGGGTTTATAGAGATAGCATAAGTCTCTCAGGAATTTTGGAAGCAAGGTTTCTAGAACCTTGAGGTGCTAGCTGTTGTTGGGAAAAGGTCATTTATTACTGTCTAATAAAACCTTAATCATGAGACCCTTCAGATGTATATGGTGGACCATATGCTTGGGGGATGATTGCCAACCTGTGTCTGGGGAGGGTAGAGATAAAGGAAGTTTTCAAAAGACTTTTTATATGTTAAAGTAGTCTTACAGAATCCTAAGGGGGCAGGGGAGGGAGGTTAGACTAAGATTGCCTTTTGCCCTTAGCAAAGTGTCGACATCAAGGCAGTTGAATCCCTAGAGGAGTATCATCCTGCCCATTTCAAGGACTTCTCAATGGTCTGTAGGTAGTAAGAAAATTTAATAATATCTCTTCTTCCTTTGTTTCCCACATCAAGCCTACTGAACATTTATTGAGGACCAGCTACTTGCCAGCTTCTGTGCTAGAGACTACCAATAGAAATATAATAGCAAATACAGTCAGATAATCTTTATGCAAAGAAACTACACTTTTCCAGTAATGGGACAGTCAAGTATGCCTGATAACTAATGCAAATCTTTATTTATGATCCACAGTATTGAGAGATGGTGAATTTTGTTAAGTTCTATTGATGGCTTTATTGACTCTTACAGCCCCTGTTTATCAAGGTATTTGATGTCAGTTTCTGAATGTTTCTACGTATTCATTTTTGTGCCGAGAGGGGTTCAGTTATGGAGAAGCAGATGCCCTCAGAAGATGAGCTGCAAGCTTGCAAACACAGATAAAACTTGTCCCACGTCTGCCTCTCCCATATTCTGCTCCCCAGATAAAACAGGAAACCATAAAAGAGCTTCCATCTCAACTTTAAAGGAGACTTTTTTAGAATTCTAGCTTTAGACACTTTTTTCCTGAGGAAAAAAAATCATTAAGCTTACTTTTATTTTAGATTACTCCATTTGCAAGCACACAGGATAATGAATATATAAACCTTTTCAATTTCTCACAAAGTCTGAGTAATGCAGTCTTGGTTTTATTGCCTTCAGGCTGTCACCAATCTCTTTTAAACTTTAAAAGAAATCCATTAGAACTTGTTCGTGATCCCCTTCATAGTACTGTATTCAAAATTCAATGTTAAAGCGTGTATGGGGTTACCTGTGAGTTTAGTATTACATGTTCAAGTTAGAGGAAACATGTTGGTTCAATATAAAATGGATTTTTGAAGTATAAAACCAACCATGGTTTTATACCCATGGTATAAATTTTGCCCCATGTGAGAGACAGTCAAGAATAGTCCAAGTTCAGCTGGCGTTTGGTTGGAGTGAGGAAGATGTTACACAGAATTACCCTTGAGCTCCCTACCAACCTTGAGACTGTATGTTTTGCTTAAATGGTGATTTCACCCACCATTACTGGATTCTTTTCCAGAAAAGAGCTTCCTGTCCCTGCCTTCTGGAATCACATCCCAAAATACAAAATGACTTTTTCCTTAAATGAATGCATCTTTAAAGAATCACTTCGATCTAAATTACTCAGTAAGTGCTAGTTGGTCTCTTCTGACAACATTGCTACAGCCCAGCAAAGTCAAATCATAAATAATAATAACAAGTTACTAGTAATAATAATTACTAATAGTAAGTATCAAATAATAACAAAGTATGAATAACATCAGTAATTGGTTTTAAATAGCTAAAATTTATTGACTGTTGTGTGGCAGATGCTAGGCTAAGTGCTTGTAAGACACTAATTTAGAGGCACCTGCATGACTCAGTGGGTTAAAGCCTCTGCCTTCAGCTCTGGTCATGATCCCGGGGTCCTGGGATCGAGCCCCTGCATTGGGCTCTCTGCTCGGCAGGGAGCCTGCTTCCCCCTTCCACCCCTCTCTCTGCCTGCCTCTGTCTACTTGTGATCTCTGTCTGTCAAATAAATTAAAAAAATCTTAAAAAAAAAAAGAGACACTAATTTAATGACAACTCTATCAGGTGGTACATTCTTTTTCTCATTTATTGGGTTAGAAAATGGAGACAGCACCTAGATGAAGCAGAACTAGACTGTGAAGTCACAGTATGCTAACTCCAACGAATACACTCATAACTACTAGTCTATATATAACGACTATTATGTAAGTGTTTCTGACCCTTCCTAATGTCTGTGTAGTCATCTGAATTATTTGGCAATATCATAAATGTAATAGCTTAAGTATCCAGTCTTAAACGTTGAAATATTATATCATAAACTTTCAACAAAGAGAAAATGGTTAAATAATTTATAATACATGTCCTCACTAAAGTTTTAAGGAATCATTAAAATGCTCTAGACAAAGAGCTTTTAGGACATAGGAAAATGTGTGCAGTCATAGAAAATGCAATGGTAAAGTGCAATTTTTTGTGTGTACGGTATGACCTCAGCTTTCTTAAAAAAAAATTCATGGAAGGAAATCACTAAAATACAATGATTGGCCCAGGTGGTAATATCTATTTTGTTCAAATATTTGTTTCTTTAAAAAAACTTCTTTTTTCCATAATGAATTTTCATTGTTTCTATTGATTTAAAGGAAAAAGTTAGTTTTGTTTTATTTTTGGTTCTATAAAGCTACTTAATTGTCTCATACAAGTTGCATGGTTTCTGATTGACATTATGGTATATAAAGTATCATGCTCTCTCTTCTTAAATGGAGATATATTTGAATGGTCACGTGTTCATTTAGCAGTTAATGAATCTGTAAAGAAATGGGCAACACAGCTCCACTGTAAAACATCTGATCACTAAGGTGTATGAAGTCTGTTGATTTTACTTTGCCCAGAATGAAGTCTAAAAGCCTGGAAGTTCCATCTAATTGCCTACTGCTGAGTTCTTTATCAGCAGCACTGAGAGTGGCGATCTGGTATTTTTTGAGCTCACAGAGGATAGTGAAGACTGGTTAGGCTGGTTTGGAGAACTTAAGGCAAAGTGATATGATCTATAGTCAGTTTTGGCAATTCCTGACAGATTAAACATAATCTGTCCCCAGGTCCCAGGGTGTCAGTGCTAGGCCTCAGGGGCTGAGGAAGCATAATTCCTTTATGACCAGGTATGATTAACCTGGCGAGTTTTTGGGATGTTTCTTTTTTAGGAAAGCTTGGGCTATCCCAACTCAGAGGTTGTTATTGTTTGACATGTGCTTGGAAAACTCTATCCACCTCTTTTTTTGATTCATTCATTATCGCTTAAGTGCCACTTGAAGCTTCTGCCACTTAAGGTCCCTTCCCCTTTTTGGCTTTGGATCTGAGTGGAAACTATGTAGCATCAGACTTTGTATTTAGAATAATTTGCAGAATAACTTTTAATACTACCCTTTATGGCACTGAGTGAGTAAGACTAGGGCAAAAAATTTGAGCCTTCTAACTTGATCTGTAAGAAAGATGTGCTTTATAGACATACATACCTCTCTCGTGGATGGAACTGTTCCTAACCTAGCCCTGTCTAAAATACTTTATTCAGAGATCTTCATGGTAGAGTACCTTAGAAGCCACCTACCTGCAAGTCACAATGATCATTCCTGCCTTATAGAAGGAAAGAATAGAAATGAAGGCAACAACATTCTACTGACCTTAATTTATTCCTGGGCAAGTAACTGTAGCGTACTACTTTGCCATCACTGATACACAGGCTCTGAAGTCCCCATTCCCTTCAGGTTTAAGTTCATTCAAGTGGAAGAACCAGATGGGTTCCCAGGAACTAAATCTCTTTCATAGAGGAGGAGTCTGTGATTCAGGCTTAAACCAAGGGTGTTGCCATTATGACATAGGCCATTACCGAAAGTAGGGTAGGTTTGGCTCCTTGCCTCAGAGCTGTCAGATGTGCCTAGGGATTTGTGCTGAGTCTTTCGTGTTTTGGTAAAGCCAGGCCATCAGAAATGCTACCTTGGGTCATACCAGTGGTAACTTCAGATGAACAAGGATCTAAAATATTAGAGGGTGATATGAGAAATTCTGCAATAAGACATAGGCAGAAAGAGCAGGTTTGTCATTAACTCCGTCTGTGAAGTTCAGGAAGATTCCCAGAGGCAGCGGTGTTTGAATGTGCTTTAAAAGAGTGTATGAAGTGAGTGGATGGAAGGGAAGAAAGAGCTTTCTGTGAAAAGTCACGAATTTTCATGGAAGAAGACAGTGAAAAGAGAGGCTAACAGAAGAACAAGTTTGTGAAGCAGTAACATGCTTCACCAAGAATGTAGGCTCCATGCTGTAGTTGATGGGGAGTCAGCAAAAGATTTTAAGAGAAGAGACAACATCAGGTGGCCATTTTATGAAGAGTTCTCTGACAGCTAGTGTAGCTAATGCTTGGAGGGAAGGTGAGATTAGAGGGAGGGACCCAGTTGGAGAGAGCTTCATTCATGCCAGTGGCGGCAACAAAGAAGGATTTACAGACCACAGAGATGTTTTAGAGGTAGAATTGATGGGACTTCTCCCATCAATTGATGGCATTTGTGGGTGTCTTGTTAGATGTGGAATCAAGGTTTGAGGATGAAGTTTTTAGCTTAGATTATTAGGAAAACCTTGATGCCATTAAGCAAAGACTTTATGCCTGCTAAATCCATGATTTTTGTCTGAAACCTTCTCAAAACTATGGTATGACTTCAACTATCGCATAATAGTTCTGTGGCATCTGCCATTTTTCACTTTCCAGCGCACTTCCTCTTGTTTGGTCTCATTAAACATGCAGTTTGACACATGAAAAACTAAAGTGAGTGATTTGGCTAAAATCATCCACCTGCATCTGCCCAAGATGGAAATAAAACCAAGTCTCAGTTTTAAGTTTTAAATCAAATTCCAAATTTGATAGTCTTTCACCCTAGTCCCCTGGCCCTTTTTCCTATTTCGCATGGAAGATACTAGAATCAGAAAGACTTTTGAGTAGCAGAGGAATCTGGGAGCTTTGGAAAAGCCATAAAGAAATCTTGGGAGTTCTGGGGAGGAAGAGGCAGCCAGCAGAGGGGCAAAAAGAAGCAAATGGTGATGAGCATTCCAGGCCTTCCACATGTCAGTGTTTGTATTGCTACAGTAAAAAAGCATCCTGTTGTATTAGTGTGCCTATAAACGTCATTACTGCCTCCGCATTAGCCCAGGGTGGTGGGAGTGGAGGTTGGGGGGGGAGGAGGACCAGCTGGTGATGCCTGTGAATGGCACTCAACTTAGGTTAGTTCTTGGGTCCCTCCTGTCTGTTCATAGGGTCCCGTGTGGCTTACTAATCAGCATTACACTCAAAACCTGTCCCCCAGCAATCTCAACCTGGGAATGAGTAGATTTATTGGTCATGTTAGGTAAGATTATCTATGCAGAAGCTGTGAAAGTAAGACTCCAATTTGAACATGGAATCTCAACTTCACTGAGCAGAGGAAATGGAGGGTCTTGGTTCTTACAAACCCAAATTTCTCTGTTAGAAATAGTAGAATCATTTCACCATGGTGGGAGACCTGTTTTGCGATTATCTTCTGTCCATGTGGGTAATTGAGAAGAGAGAAAACACTGGTCTGAGATAAGACTGGCATTTGTGGGCATGAAGAGAATTTTCATCTCAGGTGTCATTACTGTCTTTTTCAAGAAGCCAAAGGAGCAGTGGTTTCAAGATGCTTGGAGACAGAGAAAGAGGATTCTTGATGAAAACTGCTCAAAGCACTCTTTTCTTTAAGACAGATGTGATGTCTGCCAGGATCCTCAAACCACTTGCTCTAGTGATCAGTTCCCACTTGTGACTGACTGACTTCAAAATGGTGGTCAAATACTTGTACTTAATAGAGACACGATCTGTGATTGTTCAGCTCTTATCCTTTTGGGAGGTTTCATTGATTATCTGTCCTCCTGCTTAGACTCTCAGCTCTTGCCTCTGGGACTCATATGATTTCAGCTTGCTCCCTTGTCCTATAGAACTGTGACTGGCAGTTTCAACAGCTAATTGTAAAATAAATCAGGAGAGTACTGCTCTTAAAGAACATTCATTTATTTTTCACTTTTCTTCCAAATGTTTTTGTATGTGGAGGGGGAGAAATCCACACTGAAAAAGGTCCTCCCATACCCGTAGGTGTGATTTAAGTGGACCCTGTTAGTTTCATGACCCAACCTAAAACCTCTGAGACTCTCACAGCTTTCAAGCCCATCGGGGTAGCCGTTCTGTCAAGACTTCTTAAAAAGTGTTAGTGATAATTCCACTTTATCCCCCCAAACCACTTTGAACATCTTTTTTTCTGTTCTGTTTTCCCAGTGGTAATTTGTTTCTGATGAATACAGTTACAGCAGGTTTTTTAAATTAAACATTTACACTGAAATGCCTCCCCATCTTAGGTGAGCTTGATTGATTCTTATTTGAGTTTTAAAAATCACCATTGGATTTTCTAGCCTGGGCGCTTTAAGTTTGCCATAGGAAATGACAGGGGAAAATAGTAGGTGGTTTCCATGGCCACCACACGGCTGACTGAGGGAGAAACAGACAGGGTAGGGGAACGGTGCCATACTAAACTGAACTACAATAATGATCAATAGTTCAGAGAGGAAATTTAAGCGTCCGGGCTCCACTTAGCAACAATCAATCAATCAATACATGAACAGCAATATCTGCACTGTGGCTTCACATTTATATCCTGTACCTATAAAATACCCAAGCAAAAAGGAAATTGCAGCATATATAAAAATTGTCATTAAGCACATTTGAAAAACACTTCTAGGTTAGAATAAAAATTATCCTAATTTCCAAAGTTTAGCTATTCCTCCTGAAATACCAAGAAAAACTTTCAACAGCAAGGTCTTGAGCTTAGTTAGCATTAGGACTTTTTTTAGTTAAAACGGAATGCGAAAAGGGGTTGAGTTCTCAGATTGGAGGGACCTCGTTTCTTGACTTGGTGTTGCCACACAAAGAGGTAGAGGGTGAATTTGCTTCCTTAAACCCTCTCTTTCTTCTCTTTCCACCCAAAGGCTCACTGAAGCAGGCATTTCCTGGCCCAGGGGAGCCGGCAGACTCCTGCCTGCTGACCTAAGACTGGACCTAAGCAAAGATCTTTGTTTACTCTTTTCTACATCTTAAAAGACACCAGACCAACACTTCCGTGGTGGCATTTCAAACACCGGCACCTAACCAGAGGGTGGGACGGGATCGGTGGGTGAGAAGTCTTCCAGCAACCCTTCAGCAAGCTTCCCCCGGCAGGCAACCGCCTCCTCCCCCTTTCCAGGGCTAAGGTCTTGTCAGCTGAGAAGAGAAAGAAAAAGCTGAAGGAAACATCTGGAAAGTGCCTCGTTACTGCTTTAAAAGGACGGCCAGGAGAAAGTAATCCCATCTCTTAAATTGGCCCTTTTGTGTTGCAAAGCATCTCAAACAAGCTCTGCCGGTAGGCTGAGAAGGTGGCCCCACCTGCCTCGCTCCGAAGAGGCTCTGGCCACAACTCAAGATCCGCAGGAGTGTGTGCTGGGAGGGCGGAGTTAGACCCCGGTACTACTCAGCCCGGCCCGGAGGAGGGGAGCAGAGCTGATTTTGGAAGGCAGCTCCCTGCTATGCTGGAAACCTCTGGAAACTGGCTAAGGAGCTGCGGTGAGAATCATGCTACTTTTCTCAGACCCATTTCTCTTGACAGGCCCGTGGGGAGTCAGGGCCATTAAAAGGAACAGAGGAGGACAGGTTTCCCTCTCTTTCCCTTCCCAGATCTGCAGTGTCTGCGCTTCTCAACACCCACTGCTTGCAGACGTCTTAAGGCTGCTCTCTTTTCCTATCTGCTGCTCTCCGTGGTCTAAAGGAACCGCACGCAGTTTATCTTCCCTTCCTCCCTGTCGGTGCAGCCCCAAACCCACACTTCATGAGCCTAATTCATCACTGGTCACCTCCTAGTAAGTCCGTCTCCTGTGAACTGCCAGACTCTTGCTACTGTGTCTCACGGACAGAAATTGAGGAACGTGAAATTCTTGCTGCTGATCTAAATGGGTTCCAGAAATGCCTGGATCCACACTGATTTCAGATCAGGTAATTAATGTATACACATCCTGTTGAAATAGCCAGAGCCTGCTGAGGCAAAGTGCAGTTGGAACGCAGGGAGGTAGGCTGGTACGTGTCTGAAAGAACCAATAGACTTGGGGTTGAACTCTCCTTTCACCAATTACAAACTATGCAGACTTGGGAAGCCACTGAACTTGGTGCCTTCAGTTTTATCATCTGTAAAAATGGAGTTATATTACTAATTTAATAAGATTGTTTAAAGTTTAGTAGTTGCATGTGGAAAGCTGCGCTCCAAGACCTGAGGGACAAAGACCATGGTTGCCTTATTTGGGGGGTACAATGTTATTTGTTAACAATCTTAGCTTAGTAGCTAAGAATGTCAGCTCAAATCATCCTGCTTGATTTCTAAGCAGGATTTCTAACCTTCGTGGTTAGCTTAGATTAGCTGAGTAATGTAAGCCTGTTTCCACAGCTGCAAAATCAATGGTAATAATAGCAGTAACTTTTTCCTGGGTCTATAAGGATTTGAAGACCTAATGCTTCGTATGTAAAGCTAGCACACAGCAGATACTCAGTGAACGTGAGCTGTTGTTCTTGTAAAGCAGGAATCTATCTGACTGGAGCTAGACAGCTGGCATCCCTAGATGAAATTTTTTGTTGTTGTTGTTTTAAATGCAGAGGTTGGACAAGATGAATCCTAAGGGGCCTTCTGCATCCTAACGTCTGTGTTCCTAGGTGCAGCCACAAGCCTATCACATAGACCCACATCTTCCTTGGCAGGGGCCATAAATAAAAAATTCAAACCTATCTTTTGTTGGGAACCCAACATAATCTGTGTTTCGGACTTAAAAATCACAGCCAGAGCATGAAGCCAGATGCTTCATTTCCTATACTACCATGACTTGATTTCCTTACGAACATACATTTTCACAGCGCCAGATGCCACTTTGCACGTCTGGACTTTGAGGACATAGAGATTCCTATTCAAACACTTTGCACTAGTTTAAGAAACTTTATGCACACAAGATGGCTGAGAGCCGTATTTGTTAGCTATTCCAGTTTCGGTGTTATTTTTGAAAAGGAACTGTAACCTGTATGTCTGCATTCTGATGGCAGTTAATATGTATCTGGCAGTACAA
>PISX010024290.1:0-28188 GCA_004024625.1 Mellivora capensis
TTATTTGATAAAAACACAATGTAAGTACTTCAGTGAGCAAGTCTTATGAATTCAGAACATGAGTGTGGCTCGGGTTTGGTACAGACAGGTACAAAGTGAACCCCTGCTCCAGATCTGAGTTTGCTTTACAGACCAGATCAGTTTTGTCATGATGTCTAGAGGTGATAAGACCAAGGGAGGTCAGTTCATTCTAATCAAAGCCACAGGGGTCAAATGCCAATTACTTCCTTCATAATGAGAATTACAGATTCTCAACAGACTGAATTCTCAATTTTTCTGATTAGTCCATTTCATTTGGTTTTGTCTGTAGCAGATACATATGAGAAGCTAAATCATCTGCTTTCTTGTCCACCGCAGAATTAGAGCAAGAGAAATTGGTTGGATGCAAGAAGTATCCCTTTGTCTTGAAAATTCTGGAGCACAGTGTTGGGTAGAATTGGTGAAAGAAAAAAGGCTGTTAACTCTCTGGCTAATGTTCCCTTCCTTTCCTTTAAAACTGAGCTCCTCAAAGAACAGCTACACATCTTTTGCCTACTTGCTTGCTTCTCATTCACTCTTTAACCAGCTGACATGAGCTTCTGTCTATGGTACTCTACTAAAACCACTTTTTTAAAAAGTCCTAATAACCTATTTATAGCAAAATCCAACAAGCCTTTCCAGTTCCATAATTTCTTTAAGATTTTTTTCACATAATTCACTTGTTCATTCATTATTAATTCAAGATATAATGACACCTTTGCCAAAGTTGTTTCTAATCCTTTTTTGGTTTGTTCTTGTCTTGTCTACTATAGCAAGTTCCAGGTCTGTTTTATTTACCATTGTATCTTCAGCTCCTACCACAACACCAGACACATAATACCCTCAATAAAAGTGAGTGAATGGAATGATAAAATGAAAAAATTAACATATAATGTTTTCACTTCTGGCAATGACAACACAAGAAGCTCCAAAGAATCATTTCCCCATGAAAATGGTGAAAATTATAATTAGGGGGAAAAAAAAAACCTTAAAATCTTTGGAAATAGTCCAGGTCCTAAGGGCATAGAGCAAATAAAGAAACATTTATTCAAAAATATCTACTAAACCCCAATAAGAACTGCAAGAGTCTGTGGGATTTGAATGAACAACTACATCCTCTTTCCAGCCCCAGCATTGAGACAGAAACTCCACTTCAGACTGGTAGGGCCAAAAATACAGGGAACACTTTCCCCTCAGTTCCCAGTTAGAGGACTATCTTCCCAAGGGGCAGAATGTTAGCAGTTTTCATTCTACCTCAGCTGCCTATTGCTGAGGATAAGTTCTAGAAGAATGAATCCAATAGAGGAGACTCTCCTCTTCTGGCCACCCTCCATGAATGGGATAAAGGCTTTACCGTGAGCATGGTGCCACTAAGAATACTGGGACTCTAAATGTCCTCGCTGCAGTTCGTAGGGGCAAGGATTCCATGACAAGAGAGGCAAACCAAGAATATCTAGGGCTGCTACCCCATCCACTGAGCACTCAGCTGCAAAGTGAGGATGCCAAAGTGAGGAAAAAATATTCAAAAAAATATTCAAAAAAGCAGTGTGCTATTGTCCTCACCTCTACTACAGAGCCATGGCTCAGAGATTTTGCCTGTGAGAAGTAGTCTACAGAACAGACAGTTCCAGATCTCTCCCCAAGGAATTGACTTCATTGGCAATAGAATGTAGAGAAGTTCAACCCTAACGGTACTCCCCAAAACAGAAGCTGTGGTAAAAAGGAAATGGGAGAAGACTGATGGATTCATTAGAGATATATGCTAAGCTACAGGCTGACTAATTTGCTGAAAAGAATTGGGAAGAGAGACAGATGGGAAGAACAACTAGAGTGAGAACAAATCTCAAATAATTACCTTTACAACTATATCTTCAAAGGAGCCATAATTTGATTGGATTACTTTAATAAAGCAATTTATGCACTAGTATCATTGAAAAAATATATAGCAATCAGCTAGCAGCTAGCAGCACTTAATAGCTAAATGTGGCAGAAAAAGAGACAATTCAAGAAAGCCTCCAAAACCACTTTCATCTCAGGATGACTGTGGGCACATCTAAGGCTGTGCTCCCTGAGTAGCAACATCAGAGATTTGAAACTGTAAAGAGGAAATAGATTTCACCAAAGTAATCCAGACAGTCACTAAACAAATAAACAAATAACAAAAACAAGTTTCAGAGTAGGGAACCAATACTCAGAGTTGCTATAATGTATTATCTAAAATGTCCAGTTTCCATTAAAAAAAAAAAACTGTGAGACACACAAAGAAACAAGAAAGTATGTTCTTTATACCAGAAAGAAGCAGGAAACAAACTACCTGTGAGAGTGACCAGATGTTAGATTTATTGAACAATGACTTCAAAGTAAACATTATAAATATGTTTGTTCATAGAACTGAAGAAAATCATGATAAAAGAAGTAAAGGAAGGCATGATGATAGTGTTACATCAAATAGAGAATATCACTAGAGATAGAACTTATAGGGGGAAAATGAAAATTTTACATGTGAAAAGTACAATAACTGAAATTTAAAAATGCACTAGAGGAGCTCCATACTAGATCTGAACTGGCAGAAAAAAAATTAGCAAACTTGAGATAATTGACAAAGATTATGCAATCTGAGGAACAGAGAGAAAAAAGAATGAAGACAAATTTAAAAAGCCTCAGAGATATGAGAGACAGAATTAAGAATACCAATATAGACATATGTGAGTACCAGGAGGAGAAAAAGAAAGGGCTGAAAAAATATTCAAAGAAATAAAGGCTAAAACATTCCCAAATTTATTAGAAAACGTTCATTTACACATCTAGGAAGCTCAGTGAACTTCAAGTAGGATAAATACAAATTCACAAATAGACACCTTGCAGTAGAAATGTTAAAAACAAGAATAATACCAAAATTTGTATGGAACCACAAAAGACCCCAAATAGTTAAAGGAATCTTGAGAAAGAAGAACAAAGCTGGAGTTATCACAATCCCAGATTTCAAGATAAGCTACAAAACTATAGTGATCAAAATGGTATGGTACTGGCATTAAAACAAATAGGTCAATGGAACAGAAGAGAGAATCCAGAAATAAACTCATGCTGATATGGTTAATTAAACTATGACAGAAGAATCAAGAATATACAACAGGGAAAAGACAGTCTTTTCAGTAAATTGTGCTGAGAAAACTAGATAGCTACATGCAAAATGAATGAGAGTGGACCACTTTCTCATACCATATACCAAAATAAACTCAAAATGGATTAAAGACCTAAATTTGAGACCTGAAACCATAAAACTCCTAGGAAAAAAACATAGGCAGCCATCTCTTGGACATTAGTCTTCGCAACATTTATCTAGATATGTCTCTTCAGGCAAGGGAAACAAAACCAAAAGTAACTATTGAGGGTATACCAAAATAAAAAGCTTTTACATAGCAAAGGAAACCACCAACAAAACATTTTGCCAACCTACCAAATGGGAGAAGATACTTGCAAATGATATATACAATAAAGGGTTAATAGTTAAGATATATAAAGAATTTCTACAACCCAACACTGAAAAAATAAAAAATCCAAATAAAAAATGGGTAGAGGACCTGAACAGACATTTTTCCAAAGAAGGCATACATAAGGCCAACAGACACAGGAAAAGATGGTCAACATCACTTATCATCAAGGAAATGAAAATCAAAAGCACAATGAGATATCACCTTATACCTGTTTGGAGGTCTAGAATCAAAAAGACAAGAAAAAACAAGTTTTAATGAGGATGTGAAAAAAAAAGGAACTGTTGAGCACTGTTGCTGAGAATGTAAACTGATACAGCCACTGTGGAAAATAATAGCGAGGTTTCTTAAAAAATTAAAAATAGAAATACCATTTGATCCAGTAATTCCACTATAGGGCATTTACCCAAAGGAAATGAAAACACTAATTCAAAAAGATATACGCACCCCTGTGTTTATTGAAACATTATTTACAATAGCCAAGATATGGAAACAATCCGAGCATCCATCAATACATGAATAGTTAAAAAAATGTGGCATTTATATACAATGGAACATTGCTCAGCCATAAAAAACGATAAGATCTTACCATTTACAATAACACGGATGGACCCAGAGTATATTATACTAAGTGAAATAAGTCAGACACAAATACCACATGATTTTATGTGTATGTGGAATCTAAAAAATAAATCAAACAAACAAACAACAATAACAGGGGAAAAAATTCTCTTAAATACAGTGAACAAACTGGTAGTTGCTAAATGGGAGGTGGGTGAAGGAATAGGTAAAATAGATGAAGGGGACTAGGAGGTATAAACCTCCAGTTATAAATAAATAAGTTACAGAGATGAAAAGTATAGCATAGGGAATATAGCCAGTAATATTGTTAATAATGTATGGTGAGTACACTTATCATGGTGAACACTGAATAATGTATAGAATTGTTGAATCAATATGTTGTACACCTGAAACCAATACAAAAATTGTATGTTAATTATACTTAATTTAAAAAAAAAGAAATACCCAAAAAATTCTTCAGGCTGAAAGCCCAGACACCAAAACAAAAAACAAAAAACAAAACACCCCACAAAAAACACAAAAAACAAAAAGCACTAACAAAGATAATTATGTAGTTACAAAAGAGAATGAAAATGCAATTTTTCTTTTTCTTAATTGTTGAACCAAAGTATATAGAAATATAGTATATTTGTCGATAATAGTATGAAGGAGGTGGGTGGGAACAAAACCTTTTTGACCCAAGGAAATTATTCCAGATGTGAACTCAAATCCATAGAAACAAATGAAGAGAAAATGACAAATAAGAAGGTTAATATAACAAAAGCTATAATTACATACTTGCTCTCCTTTCTCCTCTCAGGTTTCTTAAATATCGTAAAATTGGGGCACCTGGCTGGTTCAGTTGGTATACGATTAAAATCTTGATCTCAGGGTTGTGGGTTCAAGTCCCATATTGGGTACAGAGATTACTTAAAAAAATAAAATCTTAAAAAAGGTCATAAAATTATGTAAAGTAAAAGTTACAACAATGTATTATTGGATTTGTAATATTTACAGAAGTATTACATATAATAATATATGTAACAAAAATAACATACACAACAAAAAGGAGAAGACAGAATATAGCTCTACAGAAATAATGTTTCTATATCTCACTGCAATTAAGTTAACATAAATCTGAAGTTGATTCTGATAAGCGTGTGTGTGTGTGTATAAGCACTGGACCCAACTCTAAGGAAATGACTCAAAAATCATGAAAGAATTAAAATGGTATATTAGAAAATATTCACTGCCTGCAAAACAAAGCAGTATAGAAAAAACAAAGGAAAAAAGATATGAGACATATAGAAAACAAAGAATAGAATGGCAGACATAAATCCAGCTGTATCAATAATAACATAAATGTGAATAATGGAACAACCCAAGCAAAAAGTTGGATTGAAAAATATTAGATTAAAAAAAACAACAGGATCCAACTATATGCTTTTATAGGAGACATATGTTATATTCAAAGATACAAATAAATTGAATGTAAAAGGGTGGAAAATGATGTATCATACAAACCAGCTGCAAGAAATCTGAAGTGGCTATACTACTAGGTAAAATAGACTTTAAAACAGAAAACATTACTAGTGATAAAGAGAGACATTTTATAAGAAGAAGATAAATCCATCAGGAAGATACAATTATAAACATATATGACCCTAAAAACAGTACCAAAATTCATGAAGTAAAAACAATGAAGGGAGAAATAATTCAACAACAGTAGTTGAATACTTCAGTATTGCACTTCAATAATGGATAGATAGAACAAAAGCAGAAGGACAACTAAGAAATAGATGGTTTGAACAACACTGTAAATCAACTATCACTGGTAAATTCTATAGAACATTGAAGGAATTAATATCAATTCTTCAAAAACTATTCCAAAAAATACAAGAGAATGTAATACTTTGCCATTCATTCTTTGAAGCCAGTATTACCTCGAAACCAAAATGAAACATAAATGTCATAGAAAACTACAAACCAATACCTCTTATGAATATGGATACAAAAATCCTAAACAAAACATTAAAAACTGAATCCACTACCACATATAAAGAATTATAAAACATGACTAATTGGGATTTTTCCCAGAAGGCAAGGTTGGTTTAACATATGAAAATCAATATAAGATACCATATTGATAGGATACAAAACAAAAACCACATGATTATCTCAAAAGATGAAGTAAAACATCTCACAAAATCCAAAATCATTTCATGATAAAAAAAAAAAATCAACAACCTAGAAATAGAAGGAAACTATCTCACTTTGATAAAGGGCATGCACAAAAACCCACACATCATACCTAATGGTAAAAGACTGGATGCTTTCTCTCTAAGTTCAGGAACAAGTCAGGGGTGTCCACTCTTGCCACTTCCATACAAAATTATATTGGAGGTTTGAACAAGGGTAAGTAACTAGGCAAGAAAAATAAATAAAGATCATCTAGGCTGGAAAGGAAAAAGTAAAACTTCTCTATTGGCAGATGATATGAACTTGTATACAGAAAATCCTAAGGAATCCACTAAAAAACAATTAGAATAATAAATGTCTTCAGCAAGGTCATAAAATACAAGATCAATATACAAAAATCAATTGTATTTCTATACACTAATAATGAATAATCCAAAAATGAAATTAAGAAAACAATCTCACTTATAATAGCATCAAAAAGAATAAAATATTTAGGAATAAATTTAACAAAAGCGCAAAACTTAATACTCTGAAAATTGCAAATAATTGGTAAAAGATATTGTTGTTAAAGAAAATATAAATAAATGGAAATATCCCATGTTCATAGATCAGAAGACTTAATATTATTATCATGCCGATACTCCTCAAATTAATCTCTACATTTAACACAATCTCTATCAGAATCCTTGCTGATTGCTTTATAGAAATTAATAAGCTGTTCCTAAAATTCGTATGGAATTGAAAGGGACCTAGAGTAACCAAAATAATCTTAAAAGAACACAGTTGGAGGACTCAAACACATGTTTATAGCAACATTATTTATAATAGTCCCAAAATGGAAACAACCCAAATGGCAGTAACTGGTGAATGGATGAACAAAATGTAGTATATCCATCAAATATAATGGAAATTACTCCACCATAAAAAGGAGAGTAGTACTGAAACGTGTTACAACAGAGCTGAACCTTGAAAACATTAAGTGAAAAAAGTCAGTCACAAAAGACCATGTATTATATGACTCCAATTATAGAAAATGTCAAGAACAGGCAAAAGGTAGAAAGTAGATTTATAGTTGCTTAAGGCTGGAGCAATGGGTAATAGGGATTTAATAGCTAAAGGGTACAGAGTTGTTTTAGTGTTGTGTGTGTGTGTGTTTTAAGATAATGATAATATTTCAAAATTGGTTGTGGTGATGGTTGTGCATATCTGTGAGTATGTTATAAACTGTTAAGTTGTATGCCTTAAATTAGTTAATTATAAGGTTTCTGAATGATAGCTCAATAAAGCTACTATCAAAAATAATATGTATTTTATTTTAGGACAAGAGAAAAAGATTTTAAAATATTTTTATTTTACCTTCTGTTTTCTTAAAGGGTCTACCTTCTGAATTCTTGTGAAAATTTTAAAGTCAAAAATTAAAATGAAGCATAACAAATTTAAACATGGTTATATCTTTTTGTTCTAAATACATTTTTCTGAATCTGCTGTTTTATTTTGACCATAGCAAGGATTCTCCTCAAGAAGGCCTCTCCAGAAGACACTGGGTCACATGTCTTCATGATGCTTATTGCTACTATAAGATTATCTTTTAATAGTTTTATTGGGTTTTTTATTTATATTTATATTTATTTTATTTTTATTTTATTAGTTTGTTTATTATCTGTTTCCCTACATGAAAAAAATTCCATATTTACTATTGGTTTTAGCTCCAGAAATCTAGAACTATGCAACTCAAGTGTGGTTCCTAAATGATACGGGGTGTGTGATGCTACCAATCAGTCCTCAATGAGCTAAGGAGAGAAACTGTAGCAATTTTATGACTGCTGAATCTAATAATAAAAAACTGAACTTGGGGCACCTGGGTGGCTCAGTGGGCTAAAGCCTCTGCCTTCGGCTCAGGTCATGATCCCAGGGTCCTTGGATCGAGCCCCGCATCCGGCTCTCTGCTCAGCAGGGAGCCTGCTTTCCTCTCTCCCTCTCTCTCTCTCTGCCTACTTGTGATCTCTCTCTCTGTCAAATAAATAAATAAAATCTTTTTAAAAAACCTGAACTTTATTTTATATATCCTTGGTTTATTTTTCTAGAAATTCATTTTTATAGGATTTTTTTTTCAAGCATTAGGCTGTGATAGATTTAAAATTTTTAAAAATAGAACAGATCCTTCACCATAGATGGTTTGAGAAACACTGGTTTAGGTGACCATCAAAATATTTTGCTCACCTTCCCTAATGAAATGGTAATGATCTCAAGTGTCTACAAAGCCAGGATGCCTGAGTGGCTCAGTTGGTTAAGCATCTGACTCTTGGTTTCAGCTCAGGTCATGATCTCAGGATCTTGAGGTCAAGACCCAAGTCAGCCTCTGTGCTGGGTGAGGAGCCTGCGTAAGATTGTCTCCAGCTCCCTCTGCCCCTCTGCACCTGCTCCCCCCAACATTAACGCACTCTCTCTAAAAACAAAAACAAACAAAAAAACCCACAGAAGTGTCTACAAGCCAAGGATTCTATTTTCCAAGCCTTTTGCATGAGAATAAGGGAGGGCACTCCTTCTGTGAGAAGTGAGGTATTGGTTAACCCTTAAAGTTAATGGTTAACGCTTAAGGCTGCATCTCTCCCACCATATCTTTTCCCATTGCTATCCAAATGCAGAGGATTCTGTGGACAAGGAAAAAAGTGAACTACAAGACAGAAGGAGCCATTTCCCCAAGAACCACAGGGAAAGGCACCAGATGAAGAGTACCTACCTGCATAGACTATGATGCTTCTGAGAAATAGGTTTTTATTACATTAAGTTCAAGACCTATTTGTTACAATGTCTAGGATTACCTTAACTAATATGGTTGCTTAACACGTGTTTGTTGAATGAATGAATGCCCAAATAGTAAGGTATTATTAGAGCAATGCTACTACAGTTGAAAAACTATTGTTTGACAATTCATGAGAACTTTAAGAGCTTGTGCCAGAATAAAAACCAAGAAACTTTCATAGGGGAATAAAAGTAGTGAACTAGGCCATGTGATCATTATTATTGCTACTGGGAACAAACAGTTTATGGACCAGCATAGGTCCATGAACCACACTTTGAAAGCACTGCCCTGGAGGACATTTCCCAACTACTGAAAGAACCTAAAATTATATTTAAAGCCACACAAACAGTATTTGTAAAATCCATTCAACCTAATCTCCTAGTTTGGGTTCATTTCTAAATTTTTTATTATCTGATAAAGTATAATTATTAATTAAATTGTATATACTTAAGATAGAAATACAAGTATTTATACAATTACACTTGACCCATTCATCTATTCATCCATCCATCCATTATCTATCTACCTATCTATCTATCATCCATCCATCTACCTATCTACATAAACTGAAAGTGGTCTGAAGAAGAGCATGGCTCCAAGGATTAATACAAGCCAGAGAGTAATCAGCTGCATTACTCGAATGACACATACATACTTACAACATGCAAACACATGCAGAGTGCTTCAGAAGGTACAAAATCCTTCTTAAATATACTTTTCACATTTGTTATTTAATCCTCATTATAATTCCATGGGATAGGTAAAATTACTATTACTCTTGTGTTACAAATAAAAAATCGGAGGCTATCTAGGCAAAGTGGAATTGAGAGATAATACAGGTAATTAATGAAAAGGTCAGGTTTCAATAACTAATATTTTATCTTTTTAAGATTTTTATTTATTTATTTGACAGAGATCACAAGTAGGCAGAGAGACAGGCAGAGAGAGAGAGGAAGGGAAGAAGGCTCTCTGCTGAGCAGAGAGCCCAGTGCGGGGCTGGATCCCAGGACCCTGGGATCATGACCTGAGCCGAAGGCAGAGGCTTTAACCCACTGAGCCACCCAGGCGCCCCAATAACTAATATTTTAAAAAGGGAAAAATTCAGTGGGGAGTCTGCTTCTCCCTCTGCCTCCCGCTCCCCCTGCTTGTTCTCTCTCTCTGTGTCAAATAATAAATAAAATCTTGAAAGAAAGAGAGAAGGGAAGGAAGGAAGAAAGGAAGGGAAACTTAAGGCCCTGAATTATTCACTTAATTCACCTTCACCATCTTTCTTTGAACAATTTCTTCACTTTGTTAATGCTAACAGTCATGGTACTGTGGCAAGTAAGAGAAACAAAGGGCCAGATTATGTGTAATTGTTACATATAAAGTGTGATGGCTCATATTTACCCACGATCTCTGCTTGCAAAAATAATTTAAGAGAAGTTAGTTTGCAAAAGCCTATTATTCCCATATACTAAGCCATCTTGTACTGCAACATTTCAATCCTTCTAAGTATTTTTTTTTTCTTTTAAGTGTCTTTTGCCTTTCGGCCTATAAATTAATGATCTGCCAGAGTCTTATAGCCAGGTTTCCAGAATAAGCAAGCCAAAGGTGAATGCACTCAGCAGCTCCCAAGCCACCTGCACCACAAACTTGCCAACTCTGAGCCTCAAATTTTCAGAAAGTTATGCAACCTCTGGTTAATTTTTTTTCCATTTTATTTTATTTTATTTCTGGTTAAATTTTTAAAAATACATGTTTTATGACTACAGACCCACACCTCTGCCCCCTTCCATCCCTGAAATTCCAAAGACTCGGGAGTATCCGTTCATTGAGAGAAGCCTCTGCATACATAGATGGTCCCAGGAAACTGATCTGAACTCAGATATGCCAAGTTCTCCTGACTACCCTCAAACAAGACATACAAGAGAATTTTCCAGGGCCTATCCTCCACACCATACTTTTTCAGTGTAAGGATTAAGAAGAGAAGGAAGTAGTATTTAACTTTGTTTTTTCATTTACTCATTCATCCTCCAATATGTACAAGGCATGTTGAAGAATAAGGATGTGGCTGAAGAATAAGGATGTGGTTTATGCCTTCCAGAAATTCCAATGAGAAGGCTAAACAAGGTACCCAAATAACTATAATACAAGACAATGCATGTTAAGAGTCTTGAGATCAGCTCTAATCAAATGCTTGAGGACAGGAAGGCAAAGAAAGTTTCTGACTGAAGTGTCCAGAAAAGATTTAATGAAAGAGAGAGGGAGTTTCTGAGTGGGTTTTGGAAGAAAAGCAATCAAGGGGGAAAGAGATATGAGAGAAAGAGGTGAACCAGAGGTAAGAAAGGGCAAGATGGGGTTAAGAAATGAAAGGCTATGGAGGTGTCATTTGGCTAGAACATGGGGGTTAGCATAAGATAGGGAGCATAATTTGGAACCAAACTATAAAATGACTTGAACACCGAATAAATTGACATGATTTTATTCAGTAGTCAGTGGAAGAACCACTGCAAAAGTTTAGAGAGAAAAGTGATTTGAGCAAAGCAATAATCCAAGAAGCTTGCTCTGGTGGTGGTATATAGAACCTTTCAGAGTTCAAGGTCAGAGGTCTAGGGACAAGTAGGGAGCCTTTTACAGTACACCAAAATTAAACAGTCAGGCTTAAAGAGAGGAAATGGCCAAGAAAATGGAAAAGGAGAGAAGGACTTAACAGAATTTGGTAGGGAAAAGGGAAGAATGAAAAGATAACTCCCAGTGCTCAAGTCAATGCCTGGAAAAATTTATCTTAGGGATGAAAATGCTTGGACTCAAATTTATACAAAGATCTAGAGATTTTAAAAATTTATTTCAAGCTGTGATTTTATCCATATTTTAAAAAATAATAAATAAAGACCATCATTTCCTAGGAACACCCTGGGCAGCTGGTTGCTCTCACTACATTCCATCATAAGGCTTCTTTTTCCACGGTATTAGCCTCTTTTGGGATATGGAGTAGAGTATTAGAAAGGGCAGGGGAAGAGTTCTTCTTACGATAAATCTAATGCCAGCCTTGTTACCTCCCCTACTTGGGTCATGTCTAAAAATGCACATGGACCATCTCAATCTATTCTCTGGTCTAGACAAGCAGACATATGTTTTGACGGAGATGGCAGAGAGATATTCCTTTGAGAATATCAGAGGGAGAATAATCTGGATCTGCTCTGACAGCATCCACTATGACAGCACTGGTGTGATTCTTTCCTCTATTCCTAACCATGGTAAACAGAGGGACTTCCAGATACATCGTGTCCTTCAGTTCAGAGAGCAGATGGAAAATATTCCATGTCCTCAATGTTGGAACACGGATGGCAACATTCTGCATGAAGGAGCAGATCTATGGGAAAGTCACTGGGACAGGACTCTACCTGTGGTGGGCAGGGGCCAAAAGAAACAAAACTGGCATCATTTTCAGGGTTGGGAAATCGAACCTGACCACACAAATAATTAACCTGAAAGGCCACTTCATGCTCCCCCAATGGACCCAGATGTTGCACTTCACTTTAGGTAAACGTTATTTTTAGAGACATAAGAATTCAGCATCCAAAATTTATCACCCATCTGAGTGGGAGACACAGAACACAGAACAGATTTATATGTTTAGGGGGTAGGAATGGGGTTTAAGCTCAATAAAATCTTAACTGTGCTTTACTTTTTAATTTAACTTTCAAACATTTCTTTCCTGTTTTGTGACTGAGAATCTCGTACATGTCACCCTTTCAGTGAAGTATCACAGGAAAGACATTTTTGTGGTATTTAATGGAAATAATTTTTCTTGTGGTATTGCTCTGATACCCTGGGAAACTGGCTTTCAGAGATAAATTAGGCTAAGAGCCGTCTAGCACTAATTTATTAAGCAGTCAATGGTTTAAAACAACTTTTCCTGTTTCAGCTCACTGGAGATCTGTTACTCGCTCTTGAGAAGACAGCCAAAGACTGATACATTTCATAGATTCTCTGAAACTGACACAGTGATGGGTTGGTGTAGGGGAGTTTCATAGGTGGGCATGGATGGTTCACACCATGGATAAGTACATCTATGTGTGTGTACTTGAAACAACTGCAACGTTCACACTGTAAGGTTTCACACTAGATTTCCTGAAATGGTGGTTGAACACTAAAAAAACTTTAAAATTCTCTCCCAAGAACACATTTCTGAAAGAAATACCTCCTAAACTTTCCCCTCCTGTTAAAGTACACTGCAGATAGCAGAAATTATTTCTGTAAAGAAAAATACTGATGACCTCCCCTGGGTGTCCTAAAAGCTTCAGTGCACTCTTTCTACTAATGCTCAGGACAATGGTTCTTGGTCTAAGTTGAACCCTGGAATCACCAGGGGAGCTTTACAAAGTATAGATGCCTGGGTCCTACCCCTGCAGGTTGGATGACATTGGTCTGGGGTGTGGCCTGTGTGTTGCAAGGTTTAAACCTTCCTAAGCAATTCTAATGTGCAGTCAAGGTTGAGAGCCACTGCCCTAGATAAGGTGTTTCAAGAAGCTTCACTCCATACCTGGTGAGGCTCAGGTGACTCAGCTGATAGTCTATATCCCTTTTCTTGCCTGAAAATGCAGATGATGGTCATTCCCAAATGCAGAGACATTTTAGGAATAAAACGATGTCCAACAATAATAACAACATGTTGGAAACTGCTCAAATCCAAATGCTATTGTGTGAAGACTGGATGATTGAGCCCATGGGGAAAAACAGAGCTAAAGAAAACATTAAGAGAAGGGGAAATGACTTGCTCTATGGATCAAACTGGAATGTTTTCAAAAGCAATGCACCACTGACCCTCTATTCAAAGCTAGAGGAGTGCCAGGGCAGAAAGCGCTACTGGCTTTTATGATATAGCTACTAATTTCCACTTTGAAGAGACTCCTGCTTTTGAAGAATGCCTAAGAATCACTTGCAGAGTGCATTACATGGGCAGCTTCCCAGTCCCCACCCCCAGAAATCTGGACTCAGCAGGGCTGCCCTGGGACCCAGGAATCTGAAGTTTCAAAAGCTCCCCAGGGGAATCAGGGGTGAGCTGTCCCCCACCTTTGAGAACTACTAAGTCATCCCACTTCCAGACAACCTCTCCAGAGATTCTTTGCCATAAACTGAATTGCTCTTCTTCAGTTAACTAGATTATCAGGTCAAGGACAAAGAGGAAATGCCTCTTTAGTAAAAACAGTCTGCAAAGTTTGTTTGCTTTTGCAAAGTATTTTTTGAAAGGCATTTGACTGACCTTTTCAATGAAAAATCCTAAGTCACTTTTGGACATCCATGTGTCTCCTTATTTCCTCAGTTTACCAATAGAGAAGTATGAAGATGAACTACTGCAAATGGACATAACCATATCCAGAAACTACGGGCCAAGATAGTTCTTGGGAATAATGGGAATCTTTCAAAATCAAAATCCTGCCATGTCTTGAAGGATCACAAACACTGATGAAAAAAATACAACAACAATTAAACAAGCAAATAACCATTATATGCAAATAAACTTTTTTCAAAAAGTTTTGGAATGTCTAGAAGTTACTCCCTTTTCATGATTAATATAGAAAAGCAGTCCATATTTGTGCTTATTTTTAATTTTCATTATAGCTGCTTTGCCAGCCTAGAGTCAAAGATAATGGAAAGAGACAAAATGTTATTTCCAGTCTGGGATTTAAATGTAATAACTGGAACTTGCTCAATCTCTCCTTCCAGTTCAGTGTGTGTGTGTGTGTGTGTGTGTGTGTGTGTGTGTGTCCAGAGTAGAGCTGTACATTTGCAAAATGCAACTACAATTATCTGGCACCAAATTTTGGAATTCATAGTTCATGGACCTAAAATTTACTTTGCATTCACTATCCAACTGGTAAATAGGGACACTTGGTTTTTGGTGGGGGCAGGTTCTTTACTGCTTTGTGTTTTTCACTCAAAATTTCCCTGGTCCTCTAAAGCTCTCCAACCTTGGACATTGTTCCTATGCTGTGCCCACATTCCATTGGCACAGGCATGGAATGGTATGCTTGGAATGTCTCCACCCTCCAAAATATTTTTGGATCAAGCTTATCCCTTTTCCCTGAAAAACCTCTGTTGAACAGCATTTGCTTCACTGACTTTTATATTTTTGTATATTTTTGAATGTGGGCCAAATCATGAAAACTCCTGGGTCCCAGTCTACTGTTAAAAAGCACTATTAACCCTCTGACACCAACAGAATTCCCACTGAAGGAGAGCAAACCTGGAATCCTCCACGTGGGTGCCGGCAATCTCTCTGTTCTGTTGTATTTACCTGCAGGCTCATTTTCTAATTGCTTTTGAATTTAGAAATCAGCTCAGAGAGGCCTAATTACATCTAATTACCACCAGATTTATTTAAAAGTAATAATGACTTTCTTCTGAAGTTGCCTCTTGATAGGCTCTTCTCCTCCTGCTAAATGACATTCTCAACAGAAGACTGAAACTTACCAGAGACTTGCAGGGAAGTCTGCATTTTTTCTAAGGAAATATATACCAGGGCACTTAGTGGGGTTTTTCTCTTGTACCAATAATTAGCACTGGTTATAATAACATAAACATTATTTAATATGTTAGTATTGTGTACCAAGTACAGGGCTAAGAATGTCTCATACATTATGTCAGGTAACCTCTATAACAATCAAAAGAGGTAAAGACAAACATCCCTATTTTAATCATAAGAAAATTTGGGTCACAAAAGTAACATGTGGCATAGCCATGATTATTTTTATTGCCATAGTGAATTTTTTAAAATGACCATGAAAAGATTTTAAGTATCTTCAAGAAAACTGTGATTAAAATGAAAATTAAATGGGTTTTCTAATACAACTATGACAGCAACATATTTGGGGGCCAGTCAAGAAGGTAGAGAGACTTTGGGAAAAAATTCCTTTTAAAACCTTGTTGGCATTTAAGTGACATTTTGGTGAAACACCACAGAAACATCTGGTCATATCCTCTCAACCCTAATTCCTTCCCTAAATGTTGTTTTTAATATGTCACAGTTGTTAAATTTGTAACAAGTAATGCCCTTGAGACTAAACAACAGTGCCTGGTATGTGAAAAATGAACAATACATTTACAGCAGTAAAAACCCAAAGGAAATTTTAAATAAACATTTAATTGAGTACAAATAGTCTGAAAGTTATTTTGGTAGAACTTGCCCAATCTGTGTGCTGACATTAGCAGCAGGATGTTCTAAATAAACTTTGTTAAAACAAATGTAGTCTTCTTCAGTTGTGACATAACTGATCAGATTCAGTTCTTCTGAGGCATTATGGCTAGGAAAGGAACACTTGCTGCCTGGAAGGGAACTCTCCATTCACAGTATCAGAACAAATGCATAACCATGAAGACACCAGAAAGAATGGAGCTAGGGATTTGGATGTTGTACAAAGGCTTCAAAGTAGACAACCAAAAGTAGAAAAACAAGCACCAACCACCAATGTTTGTGAATTGGTCAGTTAGCCAAGGTCCATGGGCCTGATTCACTTCCTCTCTAACTCGAAAAGGATTTTTCCTTCTAGATAAAACCCTGCATATTTGAATCTAATCCAACATATGTACTTGTCTCGGGCTATATTTTGCTCTTGCTGTATTTTAGTTGTGTGCAATGGAAAGTCTTGCAAAGAATCTACAATGATAGAAAAAAAATCAGATCATGGATTGCATTCAGGCAATTAGTAATACAGTTGAGAACGAGGGGCTGTGTATGTCATCTAGCCAATTATTTGAAAACAATTTTCTTTCAGTTTCATGTGTTGACTCTTTCTACATATGGATAGGCAGACACTATTCAGCAGAAATGTTTTCCCTCTGATATGGAATCCCCAAAGAAACCATATTGGCTTTGATGTGATTCGGAGATTGTGTCATTCATCAACATGGGTTTAAAGATTGTTAGCAACCTTAGTGTTGGTTCAACCTGAAAATAAACACAGATGGTTCTTGGGAGAACAAACTATTTTCCATTGCAGATTTAACCATACATGTAATGGAATATACATCCTTTGTATTTAGTGCTGTATTTGATTACATTAAAGTAGTTGAAATGAATACGAGTCAGATTTTTTTTCTTAATATGACAAATATATAACTTAACTCCTACTATTTTATTTTATTTTAGACATTTTTAAGACATACAGAAAAGTTGCATATACGTATTATAAAGAACTTTTGGTTCCTGATTCACTTAGAGTAAATTGCTGGCGTAACTTTTCATTACCCCTGAATAATTTAGTATGTGCTTCTAAAAACAATGCCATGAAAAGCAGGAAATTAACATTGATATATTATTAGCATCTACCCCAGTTTTAACTATTGCTCCAACAATCATAGCAGTGCATCTCAAGCTGTAATGAGCATCAGAATCAATGGAAGTTCTTATTAAACCTAGATTACTGTGTCCCAAACCCAGGCTTGGCTGATTTAGTAGGTTCAGCATGGGGTCCAAAGTTTTGTATTTCTAACCAAGTTTCCAGGTGGTGGTAAAGCTCTGGTCTTAGAATTTTACCTTTAGAACCACTGTTCTATAGCAAAAAAAAAAAAAAGTAATCCAAATCACATGTGATATTTAATTATCATTTCTGTTTAGTCTTCTTTAATATAGAGACTACTTCTCAGTTGTTCCTTGACTTACATGATCTTGACATTTTGGAAGAGTACAGGCCACTTATTCTGTACACTATCCCTCAGTGTGATTTCCCCTATGTTTCTTCATGATTAGATTCACATTATGATTTTTAGTGAAAATAGAACACAAAAAGTTCCATCTTATTGCATCCCTTTGGGTGGTACATAATTTAAATGGTCTCATTACTGGAGTTATTAACTTTGATTATTTGATTAAGGTGGTGCTTGCCAGGATTCTCTACTGTAAAATTATTCTTTTTCCTTTTGTAATTAAAAATTACTTTGTGGGGAGATACTTTAACACTAAGTAAATATCCTGTGTTTCATCAAATTTTAATCCATTATTTCTAGCATCCACTGATATTTCTTGCCTAAACTGATTATTACTAAGACAATTGCCAAATGGTGTTTTTTCTAATTCTGCCATTCTTTCTGTATTTATTAGTTGCTGTTTTATTGTAAGAATTTTCTCTTCTGCCTATTCATGTATTCATTATTCATCAGTATGGGCTTGTGAATTCCTGTTTTATTTAATGGTCATAATCCATGATTATTTTTTATTCTTATACTCAAATTGTCCCAGAGTTGACGAGTAGGAGTCCTTTCAACTTGGCTTCCATATCCTTTCTATATGCCCCAGCATTTCTCAAACATTCTTTACTTTCTGATGTCAAAAAATATTCCAGTCTCCTCTACCCAGACCAGTAATTGATCATTTATTTATCCAAAGAGACTTGGTTGCTTTTAATGGAGAATAGTATTTAAAAGCCAATATCTAGGTCCAAGATATATCCTTTACTCTTGGGGTGCTACTGCTCCCAGGTCCTATCAATAGAATTAGGAAATGTATGTATATGTACCCACACTCACACACACACATACACACCAGAGAATTACATCTAAATTTATTTATATTATCAAAATGTACACACATAGATTTGCATCTATATATCTGTATTTAGTTCCATATATTGAGAATGATGAACTCATCTCCAAATCTAATCCAACATCACAGGATTCAATCTAGCTTTCCTTCTCTTTATATTTTTAACTTCCTTCACAATTCTCAATATTTTTTACTTATTTGATGAATCCCCTATATATAAAACCAATCTCCCTACTCAACCAGATCAGTAAGTTACTAATTATTAAAGAATAATTAAATTTTCAGGAAATTTTTATATATCCAAAGAAAACCAACTTTTTTGTTAGAAATGTTAGAAAGCCAACATTTTTTGGTGGCTTCTTAATCATCTTATCACACTATTTCCTAACTGTAGTCTTGTCCTGGGCAACTCAAAAAATTAACTCAGTGACAATACAAAAAGTTAAGTACTTTAATGTCTGAGCTGTTTGGAGCTAATTCTACTCAAAGCAGGTTCCCCATTCTCCTCAGAGTCAAATCCAGGAGTTCGGTATGATCTCCCAAGCTTAATGTAGTTTAAGGTTTAAAAGCTCACTCCTCTCTGTTACCACCCCTCACCTACCCAACCAATAAGAGTAACTGCAGCCAAGCAGACCCTCCAGCGCTTGTGGGAGGAGCCTTCCACTGAAACATGAAAGATCAAACACATGCATTTACCTCCTGTTCTACCTCAAACTTCATTACAATAAAATGGCAAAGGAGGAGGCATAAATCAAGGCAAAGAGAATAGAAGGGAGACAGCTGCAACAAAATTTTAGAAGAAATGAGAGATATCAGTGTCTCTGAAATGGGAGGCAGAAGACAGATTCGAAAAGAGAATTCACTGAAAGGTTGCATGAAAAGTCAGACTCACAGATCATTTTTCCCTATTCTTTGCTGCAGGCAGCAAGCAGTCTCTCCCAACTGAACAGAAAACTAGAACAGAGAACTTTTTTCACACTGTTAAGAAAACGGAGCAGAAAGATGTGGATTCGAGGATGGCAGACAAAGCCGAGGGAGGCTGCGCCATATTGAAAATAGGGGGAAGAAGTGAAAGTCTAACTACTGAATGGTGAGAATTTCCCCACCTTCACACACTCAAATATACACCCTCTCTCCATGTGTCTCTCAGAACCTCGAAAGCCAGGCTTATATAAACCAGTAAAAGATGAGATTCATCTTTGGGAAACAGACCAACTGCCACACAGACTTAATGCATCCCTTCATAATTCATATGTTGAAATCCTAAACCCAGTGAGATGGTATTTATAGGTAGGGCATGTGGGGGCGATTAGGTCATAAGCACAGATTCCTTACAAATGGGATTAGTGCTCTTTTAGAGAAACCTCAGAGCTCTCTCACCCCTTCCACTGTGTGAGAACACAATGAGAAGATAGCCATCTATGAAGTGGGCTCTTACCAAACAGACAATCTGCCAGAACCTTGATTTTGGACCTCCCAGCCTCCAGAACTGTGAGAAATAAATTTCTGTTGCTCATAAGCCACCCAGTCTATGGTATTTTTGTTGTAGCAGCCCAAATAGAAAAACAAAATAGAATAGAAGACAAAAATTGGTAGTGAGAAGTAGTGTACTACTACAACAAATTCCTAAAAATGTGAAGTGGCTTTAAAAGTGAAGGCTGGAAGAATTTTGAGGTGCATGCTAGAAAGAGCCTACATTACTGTGAATGTACTAAGACACTATCCCAAGAGGAAAGACCCTAAAATTCTGACAGTTGGGTATTCCCTAGTGAAATGACTAAGCCAGATTATTCCAAACCAAAATCCACCACTTAATAGAACACTGGCTTTCGTCCTCCCATATCTTAGCTATGAGTGGGCAGGAAATAGAAGAAGCTTCAAATCTCATGGGAGAAGACATGGCAAAGCTGTCTGTCTGGGAATCCCTTTGCAAAGTTCCTGGTGCTCCTTGCAGCAGAGTCTCTCTTCAAGGGAAATCTTGAAGATTTGAGGTGGGGCTCTCCTATACACCTCCTTTACCTTTATCACAGTACTTGCAATGATTGATCTCGCACAGCTATAGTAAAAGCAAAGGCCAATTCCAGAGCTTAGGTCTCCTCATTCAAAGCCCATGGCTTTTGTTTCTATCAGGGCCAGATGAATGAAGTAACAATCTGTCTTGTTTTATCGGTAACTGCCACAAGGTATCATTACTTTTGGCAGCAGGTGTTAGCACAGTTCATATATGTAATATTTAACATATATCAGCTACCTATATGACTCAGTTGACAAAAAAGTCAAATATAATGTATCTTGTGCAGGGGTAGGAAGTAAAAAGAGTAAAATCATCTCATCTTGGCAGGGAAGTACGGACAGATATTCATGGAAGAACAAAAGGTGGAAGAGGGTTGTAGGCAAATGTTGGCCACACCTGTTTATCCCAGAAATACTGATAACTGTCTTCCCATATCCACTCTCAACTGAAAGAATCTTGTTTTAGGGCATTTGGGTAGCTCGGTCAGTTGAGCATCTGACTCTTGATTTTGGCTCAGTTCCTGATCTCAGGGTTGTGGGATCAAACCCTGTATGTTTGACCAACCCCCACATTAAGTGCAGAGTCAGCTTGAGATTCTTTCTCTCTCTCTCCCTCTGCCTCTCCCACTCATGCATGCTCTCGCATGCACGCTCTCTCTCTTCTCTCTTAAAAATGGATAAATAAATCCATTCTTTGGCCTAGTCAAATTTTTGGAGAAAGAGCCGCTACCACTCTTCTTCCATCACCAATTTATTTAATCAGGATGAGTTTTGGATGGAAAAGATCTGGTTGGAAATCCTAGCTCAGCCTTCTTACTAGCATACCTATCTGATCTCCGTTTCCTCGTTAATAAAATGCACAGACTAACAAGACTTACATTTCAGGGCAACTGCACCAAGCAAAAGTAATACTGTGGGTAAAGCACAGGCATTCAATAAACATGTGTTTTCCTTTCCTTAAGGCCTAAGTCCTCTCCTCCATCAGTGGCTTGAGACCTCCTGGTCTGGTCTGAGGAACCTCAATTCTTAACAGTCACTAAAATCAAGTCTGCATTAAGTGATCTACTCTTTGTTAACTCACATCCTGCTGGTAAGAACAGGTACCTAGCTAAATGGCATTGATACTGGATCATACATCTTGACTATGTGTTCAGTCACTGAGTCTACAAATATTTGCAAGGCACCCACTATGTGCTACATACCAGCAGGTGCTGGGGATTGTGGTGTGAACTTAACGGACAAGATCCTTCCCCTCATAGAGCACATCTTCCAGTATGATTCTCTGTGATCATTTCAATTTTATATACTTTGCACTGTTGTCCTCTTTAGCACACTTTTTCTTGTGACTCTAGGCAAACCTATTTGTAGTTTGGACCATATGGTCTCCATACACCAATGTGACAGAAAGGTCGGAAGCAGAGGGTGGTTTGAGAGCTAGATCCTGAGCCTTGGACACTCCATACACCTTAAGTAGACCCACAGGCTTACTGGAGACAAGAACACAGTTCAAGGACATTAGGTACATCTTAAAGAGAGAGGAGTGCACCAAAAAGGTAATTGGGCATGTACTGATGGCAAACTTTTCCTACTTTCTGAATTTATAGAAGTCTGCCTTTAGAGATTTTTCCATATGTATCTTCTGGTTGCCTCTGATTATCCATTCATCTGGATCTCCCAGAGGCAAAGGAGAACTTCTGCTTCTTAGTGGATTCCTCGGTGGCCCCAAGACCTGAGTTTCCCAGCAGCAAAATAATGCAAAAGGGAACAGTGCTTTCTTATGGAGTCATACTCATGGGGTGAGACCCAAGTGTGAGGGGGTGGGGGTATGTCTAAAGCTCAGAATGGTGAAGTTCATTAAACTTATCAAAAATGTAGAGAGGACAAGTCAGGTCAGAATTGGTTGGATCCAAAGCCTTCATTCTGACTTGGTATTATTAATTTCTGTTTGGAGAAATCTCCGTGATACTGGGCTTTCTCTCCCATCCCAATCCAAAAGGGTCCTGTGATCATAGGTCTCCTAGTTGTGTCAGAAACTTGACTCAAAAAGCATCAGAATCATAATGGGTGCTGCAGAGTGGTCCTTTGCCCACAATAAAGGTGGCCGTCAGTGGGGTTAGACTGACACCCCACCTGGAAGACCTGCTCTGGAAGTCTGTTTTAGGAGACATGAGATATGTTTCTAAAAGCTGCCTGTTGCCACCAACAGGAGACCCACACTTTTACATGTGGGTTGTGAATTTTGCTTTTTATTTTTATGAATTTTGGTTGTGAATTTTGCTTTTTATTTTTTAAAAGATTTTATTTATTTATTTGAGAGAGAGAGAGAGCAAGAGGGGGAGAGGGGCTAAGGAAGAGGAAGAATCAGGCTCACTGCTGAGCACAGAACCTGATGTGAGGCTGGACCCCAGGACCCTAAGATTATAACCTGAGCTGAAGACAGACACTTAACCAACTGAGCCACTGAGGTGCCCTAGCTGTGAATTTTAAAGAGCATTCACAAGAGTTTTTATTTTGCAAATGAACAGCTGATTTTTTTTTTAAGATTTTATTATTTATTTGATAGACAGAGATCACAAGTAGGCAGAGAGGCAGGCAGAGAGAGAGAGAGGTAGAAGCAGGCTCCCTGCCAAGCAGAGAGCCCGATGCGGGGCTTGATCCTAGGACCCTGGGATCATGACCTGAGCCGAAGGCAGAGGCTTTAACCCACTGAGCCACCCAGGCGCCCTGAACAGCTGATTTTAAAGAGTTACAAGTTCTAGAATTTCAGGATCACTCAATTATAATCTCATTGGTATTATAACTAAGGCAAATACAAGCAATGTCCAAAAGGATAGACTTAGGTAGGCCTACAAAACAAAGCTTGGAAATGCAGGCAAAACAGATTAGGATTTAAGAACTCTAAACTGGCATTAAACAAGAGTTGGTTTAAGTTAACAGTAAGATTATTTTTATTCCTTGTCATTGTGCAGTTTTGTGGAATAAAATACTTATCACTTGCTCCAGCATTACCCCTGGAGATTCTGAGGCTCTTTCATAGCATTTTCTCTGGTCTTCCTAATTCAAGACTGGCCTGAAGACAAATAGGAGGCAGTTCCTTGATTTATTCAGGCTTGTTGAAATAATGTTTCATAAACTTATCATCAGACTATCTGTGACCTTTCCCATAGACACCAGAGACATGAAAAGGACATATCTTGGAACCCGTTTCTCTGGAAGACCCCATGCCCATTCACACTCTGAATTTCCTAACATGGCTTTTTCCCAGCTGTGTACAAACAGGAAACTAGAGTAAAGTCATTATTAAAGAACAGGTCAACAGATGCTTCTTAGGACACATAGTACCTTGCTAATCCTATGCAAAATGAAGAAGGGCAATAATGTAATCATAGGATGATTTAGAAACATTCCCCTTCTACTCTCCTGGGGGGGAAAAATCCTATACCTAAAACATTCTAATATTTTAGTGAAGTCTTTAGCCTGAATTATCCAGATAAATGCTTCCCATATTGTAGTCTGCTTGGGCTGATGCTTGCATGAAAATAAATCCAAACTATCATAAGATTACCTTAAAGTCTTGTGCTTCCATCTCCTTGGATCCCAAAGCTAATGAATTATGCTAGAACAGTGGTCTTTTTTTTTTTTTTAAAGATTTTATTTACTATTTGACAGACAGAGAGAGAGAGATCACAAGTAGTAGGCAGAGAGGCAGGCAGCAAGGGGGGGGGCGGGGGGGCGGTCAAGCTCCCCGCTGAGCAGAGATCCCCTTGCTGGGCTCCACCCCAGGACCCTGGGATCATGACCTGAGCCAAAGGCAGAGGCTTTAATCCACTGAGCCACCCAGGCGCCCCTAGAACAACAGTTCTTAAAGTTGGTCCCACACAAGCAGCATCGTATCACCCAGGAATCTGTCAGAATTGCTCTCTGGACCCCCTCCCCACCCTAAACCTACCTAACGAGAAACCCTGGAGGTGTGGCTGGGAATCTGTGGTTTATGCAGCCTCCAGACAAACCACTGACAGACTGGGCCTCGATTACCCATAACAATGCTTTTTCTTTCAAAGTTGGCTAATATTTGTGCTAGCCCTACCTTATAGTTTTATTCTTCAGTTTTTTGTTTTGTTTTGTTTTTGTTTTGTTTTCTAACAAAGGAAGGATCTGAGTGAGAGAAGTCAACACTGTGGAGGACATGTGACCTTCTGGAGGTTGTGAGGCCCTCTGGTCCCTTTGTTTCACCCTTTTATTCTGAAGGGTAACAGGCTTTTCTATTCTTATCTGAGAACCTGATTTGTTTTTAAATTTATTTTTCCCTCTAATTCATTTGCATTTCTCAAAACATTATACCACCTCTCTGTTGGACATGATGAGCCTTCTGATCGGCTCACACTTGAGATCTTCCTTGGTGAAAGCTATCTTTGTGGGAAATCTCTCTAGACACTCCAAGGCCACCGGAAGAATTCTGGCTCAGTCCCAAGTACAGGGTACATACCAGTAAGTAATGTTGTTTCTTGCCACCAGTTCCTTGTAAAGTATACATTTGTAATAACATGGACAGTGCTTCAGGTGGGTTTGTGTCTCCAAGAATACACAGGTGGCTGCTTATGAAGGAATACTACTTGGGAAGCTCATTTTAAGGCTCCATTCAAAAGCAACAATTTTGGGGCACCATGTTGGCTCAGTGGGTTAAAGCCTCTGCCTTTCGCTTAGGTCATGTCAGGGTCCTGGGATCGAGCCCCGCATCGGGCTCTCTGCTCAGCAGGGAGCCTGCTTCCTCCTCTCTCTCTGCCTGCCTCTCTGCCTACTTGTGATCTCTGTCTGTCAAATAAATAAATAAAATCTTTAAAAGCAAAATTTTTTTAAAAGCAACAATTTAAGATAACAAGAAAAATTTAAAGCTGCTTTATTTTGAAGGATTTTCAAAATTAAACATTGTGAAATTCTTCAAGAATTTGGTTGAAAATATTTTCTCTCATCAAAAATGCAAAACCTTCTGGAGGAAATGATACTCTGAGTTTTCTAGCACAAATCAATGCCAAATGAAGGCCATAAACCGTGTTTTTTTTTTTTTTTCATAAACCGTGTTTTGTTATGCATTTGGCACCAGCTCCAAATATTTTAAACAAACAACGTCACTGTGCTCCAGACCCACAAAACTTACTTCTCTGGAAATTTCTGACTGTCGATTACAGGAAAGTAGAAATGCTGGGGATTAGCAAGTCCCGATCAGGGTGGTAAGAGAAACAAATAAATTATGAAAAAACAGAAATCCTTTGAATATTCCAAGCACTTGTTTTCCCCAGCCACTGCTTGGGACAGCCATTCTTGCCTTGCCTGTGTGCTCAAAGGAAACTGTTTTGATTATCAATCTCAGACTAATGAAAGTGTTCAGAGCTGGCTTTGGCACGGGTAGTGTTGCAGAGGGTGGAGAGGGTAGGTCAAGGACCCTACAGATCCCAACAGTGGGAACAATAAAGAATTCTAGGCACCAAATCCTATGCCTTTATCAGAATGCTTGTCACTTTTCAGTAAATAAATAAATAAATACTAGCTTCCCCTATTGGTGGAGCTTTATGGACAAAGAACATGGCAATGGGTTCCAGCCCTGCAGAATATACTTTCACGGTTGTTTCTGTGGTCAGATAGTCAAAGGCCCTATATATGACCATATCCCAATACAAGTTCAACTTGAAGTCACAGGTTTAAAAAGGATGTTTAGAAATAATAAGCATCAAGAAAGCAATATCAACAAACTATCTTATAACCAAAAAAAGTCTCAAATGACTGATTTCTGACCTTTGCCCAGAAGAAACCTAACTCAAAGGAAAATATTTTTAAAGTAAATATTTCAATAATTGCCAATGATAGAAATGAGTTATAATATAAAAACCTGACTTGAGAGTTTAATAATGCTATGCTCACTTACTTTTGTCTATAATGCATGTGGCTACCTCTCTTCCAAGAATGTGCAAATTGAATAATGGTTCATGCGTAGCTTGCCTGAACACTAATCACTGCTGAATACCATTTCTTCCACCTGAACCTGAATTTGGACTCCAGCAGGGACACTGGGCAATCCTGGAGATACTGTTAAGAATCGGCATGGCACCATCAGCAGGCAGGCTTTCTCCTCTGTGTGCCTGGGCATAACATTGAGCTGGATTATCTTTCTTTTGAAAGAAAACTCTGTCCTTTATATACTAGTTTTGCACTGTAGCTTTATATCTAGAAATCTGAGATGTCTTCTTATTAGCATACTGCACACCAGAAGGTCAGCCCTTTTTGCAAACACCTGCCCCAGCAAGTGGGCCCACAATTATAATTGCAATGACATTAATAGTAGAGTTCTGAGCAAAAGTGAGCGAAATCGTTGGCCAAGGCTTATGGATTTCATTTGAGGCTTAGTGTGGCACTCAATTTTCCTTCTAGGAATGACTTTGCTAAACATATTCAAGTTGTCTTCAGTGTTTAATATTACTATTTCTTGGTACTAAATGTTACTGATAATTAGCAGAAGTGACTGACCTTACTCTTAGAAATAACTGAAACTTGCAAGAAGGAGAGGGGTTTTTTTCTCCTCATTTATATTAAATATATAAATTTGGTCTAGTGGATTGCGGTCAAGACGGCGGAGAAGTAGCAGCTGAGAGGACATCAGGTAGTAGGAGATCAGCTAGATAGCTTATCAAACCATTGCGAACACCTACAAATCCAACGGGAGATCAAAGAGAGGAAGAACAGCAATTCTGGAAACAGAAAATCAGCCACTTTCTGGAAGGTAGGACCGGCGGAGAAGTGAATCAAAAGCGACGGGAGGAGAGACCGCGGGGGAGGGGTGGCTCCCGGCCAGTGGCAGAACCACGGAGCACTAAATCCGGACTTTTAAAAGTCTGCTCCACGGAGGGACATCGCTCCAGAGGCTAAACCGGGGTGAAGCCCACGCGGGGTCAGCGTGGCTCCAGGTCCCGCAGGGTCACAGAAGAATCGGGGGTGTCTGAGTGGCGCAGAGCTAGCAGGTATCGGAGCGGGAAGCCGGCTACAGAGACAGAGCCGAAGAGTGAGCTCTCAGCTCGGGGTTACCTTGGACCGGTCGCGGGCTGGGTGAGCTCGGAGCACGGCCAGGGGCGTGGGAGATGGGAGTAGCCGGAGCCTTTCTCTGAGGAGTGGAGCCCCGAATCTCAGCTCTTCCGGGCTGGAGACTGGGAGGCTGCCATTTTCATTCCTGTCCTCCAGACTCTACAGAAAGCGCTCAGGGAACAAAAGCTCCCGAAAGCGAAGAGGAGCGGATTACTCAGCCCGGCCCCTGGTAAGGGCGGTGCAGCTCTGCCTCAGGCAAAGACACTTGAGAATCACTACAACAGGCCCCTCCACCAGAAGATCAAAGGAAATCCAGCCAAGACCAAGTTCACTTAACAAGGAGAGCAGTGGAACTCCAGAGGAGGAGAAAGCAATGCGAGGAATTCATGGCTTTCTCCCCATGATTCTTTAGTCTTGCAGTTAATTCAATTTTTTCTTTAAAGGGCATTTTCCTAGGGTCTTTGCCACCCTTTTAGTATTTTATTTGCTCCTTCATATAATCTTAT
>PISX010024291.1:0-28192 GCA_004024625.1 Mellivora capensis
CTTTGGCTCAGGTCATGATCTCAGGGTCCTGGGATCGAGCCCCGCCTCAGGCTTCCCACTTAGAAGGGAGCCTGCTTCTCTCTCTCCCTCTGTTCTACCCTCCCCCACTCCCGCTTGTGCTCTCTCACTCTCTCAAATAAGCAAATAACATCTCTAAAAATAAAAAATAAAAAAACCTGTGGGAAATGTAAAGGAATCTATATTGTCGGCAAGCAGGTCAGGTGGCCTGAGATGGAGGCGGAAGGAGGGAGGAGTGGATTACAGAAAGGTGTGGGAAACTTGAGCAAGATGGGAACATTCGTTACGTTGATTGTGGTAATGATTGCATGAGTGTAATCATGTCAGAATTTAATTATATACTTTAATTATGTATAGTTTAGTATACTTCAGTTATACTTCAGTAACATTAAAAAAATTTGTACGTTTTAGAACAAAAAGATTTTCCTTGTCTGTGACTCAGGAACGTTGTGAGGCTCCAACGAGATAAGGCACTCACCCAGTGTCTGGGACTTTACCTCTGTAGCTGGCTTGGGGTTTTTATTCCCATATGAGTTCCCTTTCCCGACAGAGGCCTGGGGATGGGAGAGGCCAAGGACCCTTCCCCAGGTCCCACAGGCAGCTGGCTTCGTTCGGGCCAGCATTCCTGGTCCAGAGTAGACCCCGAGCCCCCTGTGGGGCTCTTGCACAGGTCCGACCTCAAGTAGGGTAAAAGGTGACAATTCCAGCCTCCAGGGGCCTGGGAATGGTCTGGCCACAGGAGCCAAGGGCACTGGGGACCCAGATGTGAGAAGCTCTCAGCATTTGACACTGGGTCCTTCCGGGGGACACGCGATTGCAGCCGGCAGTGCGCGCTGATTGCCTCCCTTGCGGCCTGAGTGGATGCAGCACTCCTTACACAGGCCTGCCACGGGCCCCAGGTCTCCTGCAAGTGGGTGATTCAAAGCCGCTCTTCACAGCGAGTGTGAGAAGCCCCCACCGCAGACCGCCTTCGGAGCTGGCCAAGATTCGACATTACTCACAACTTCCAGTACCTACCCGAGTTCAAACAGGAAGCCTGGTTTTTCCTCTCGTGTCAACAACAGCCTTTATTTCTCTCTTTCTATCTGGCCTCTGGGCTCTCTTGTGGAGTGGGTTTCTTGGGGTGAAAGTCTGGGGTGTCAGTGGTCTGGGAGGCCCCAGCAGCGGATGCCTTGGCCAGAGCCTCCTCACCTGGGAAAGCCTGGGATAAAAATGACGTAGCTCATCTGTGGCTTTGTCAACAAAGGGAACATCTAGCCAGCCACACAGTGGGCCTTCCGTATGTTTGTTCAGCGGATCTAGATCGAGATGGAAGAGGTTCCCAAGCCAGTGCAGCTCCTCCTAGGTTCTTGGCTCAGCAAATACGACCTCCACCTGCTCACCTGGGCCAGACACATTGGAGGCACCTTTCTGGCTTCCTACTCCCTCATTTCCCACCCTGGGTGGACCCCAAACCCACCTGTCCTTCTTCCTTGGTGTGTCCAAAGTTTGTCTCCTCCTCTTCACCTTCTTTGTGACAGTTTGAATGCAGTCCCCTGGCCCCCTTCACGGGATGCTGTCACTTTCTTCTCTATCTTACCTGGCCCCATTCCAGCCACAGACCACACAACAGCCAGAGCCGTCCTTCCTAGATGCTTGAAGGACCACATCACAGATGGACTTTCTTTGCTGACTATCCTTGCATGCCCTGTGTGGTAAATCTAAAGTCCTCACTGTGGCCTGTAGGGCCCAGGGGGGCCTCCCATCTCTCCCAGCTCATCTCTGCTCCCTGAGTGATCTCTCTGTGCTGAGGACATGCTGGCATTTCACATGGGGCTCCCTAAGCAAGCCCTAGGCTACCTGGCCCCCTGGGCTTTGCATGATGCTCTGAGTAGACCCCTACCTGCCCTGGATATTCCACTGCAAAAGCTCTTAGCCCTCAGCCAAATGCCCTCCTCCATTTTCCTATTCCCTGTCGCCTTTCCTGAAGGAGAGCCAGTTGATTTCCCTCCTATGCATGTGAGTACAGGTTGGTTTTGCATGAACCACCCATGTAGATCTCCAGCCTCTGAGGCCAGGGCTCTGTTTGGGCTCTGTGTCTGCAGGCCAGCCCAGGCCTGTCTCGTCAAGGAGGGTGGAGCACAGACCAGGGGCTTGGTCACACACAAGCTGTGTGTCAGACAGCCTTCTCTGTGCCCTTCACATCCTCAGGGAATCGAAGGTCTGGAAACAGCTGGCATGAGACAGCAACTCCCCACCTCCACCTGCTCCCCAGGCTCCCTGATGCAGCTTGCTTCATAAGGAACATGACCTGTGGCACTGATAATTAGGGGACGAAGCCAAAGGGGAAGGGTCTCTTTCCAGGGGTATTCCTGTAGACACTGAATGCCTTTTATGTCCTCCAGCTTTAGCTGGACCTCTAACCTGTGGCCAAGGCTGGAACACTCAGATAACCCACATTCCATTTTTCCCAAACTCTGAGGAAAGTATTTCTGGAGGGGCGCCTGGGTGGCTCAGAGGGTTAAGCCTCTGCCTTCAGCTCAGGTCATGATCTCAGGGTCCTGGGATAGAGCCCCGCATTGGGCGCTCCGCTCGGCAGGAGGCCTGCTTCCCCCAATCTCTCTGCCTGCCTATTTGTGATCTCTCTCTCTCTCTCTGTCAAATAAATAAATAAAATCTTTAAAAAAAAAAAAAAAAAGGAAAGAAAGTAATTCTGGAGCAGCCTGGAGAAACAGCCCACCCCACCACCCCGGTTGGATGGGTGCTGGGAAGGCAAAAGGAAGGCCTTGCTCCTCTCTGTGCCTCAGTTTTCTCCTCTGGAGAATGGAGGAATACTTGCTTCTTAGGGTTTTGTGTGCATTAAATTGTGACTGTGTGTAAAGCTCTTAACCAGACCTGGATGCACACACAGTAAGGAGGTTTTGTTTGTGCTCGTTAGTGTTAGTAAGTGCTATTTGTTATGCTATATGTTAGTCTTGATGATAATGGTGATGATCATGATGGTGATGAAGGTCCATGGGCACTCCAGTGTGATGGGGATATATGGTCACAGTGTAGGGAGGACAGGGCAGGGGGCTGAGGCATGGAGCCCTCTCTTGTGAGGAATAAGCCCTGTGAGTGCAGAGGTTACATCTGGCACTCGATAGATGCTCAGGAAGGGTTTATTGAAAGGATTTAGAGTTTTTGATATTTTGGACCAGGCTGAGGTTTTCCTCCTATCCCAGGGAAAGAAGGCTTTGTCAGGCTGGTGGGAGAGTAAAGAGGTTTAAGTGTGAATGTTTGATCTCTTAAAAGAAGAAACGCTTTAGTACACCTGGGTAGCTCAGTTGGTTAAGCATCCAAGTCTTGATTTTTGCTCAGGTCATGCTCTCAGGGTCGTGGGATGGGCTGGGCTCTATGCTGGGCTCTGGGCTCTCTCAGCAGGGAGTCTGCTGGAGATTCTCTCTGTCTCTCTCTCTTTCCCTCTGCCTCTCCCCCTGCTCATGCTTTTTTTTCTCTCTTTTTCTCTAAAATAAATAAGTAAATCTTAATTTAAAAAAAAAGAAGAAACACTTTAAGTGCTTTCTTACAAGGGTAGTGCTAATTAGTAGTAATTATTATTTGGCCATTAAGTCAGACCCTTCCCCAGAACTGTTAGGTACCCATATAAGCCCCAATTGGGCTCTGTGGCGAAACTGACATTTCTTTAAGACAACCTGATTCTCTTATTGTCTTTCCTGCCTCTCATTTCTTCAGCCTCTTGTACCTAATGGCCTTGCGTCCTTGGATGAGATGACACTCCTAGGGGCCCAGGGCTCAGGGTCTAGTAGGCAAGATGGGGAGAGGAACATAACACAAATATTAGACACACATAAACATATCATTGTAACATGTGCAACATCCGAAGGAGATATCCAAGGCTAGAATGACAGCTCGGGCACCTGGCTGGCTCAGTCAGTAGAGCATGTGACTCTTGATCTCAGGGTCAGATCAAGCCCCATAATGGGCAGAGAGCTCAGAAAAAAAAAAAAAACCACAAAAAACAAAAAAAACTAAAATGAGGGCTGACCTCAGTAGGAAATGACCTGGTCTGGGGGACTCAGGAAGGACTTCCCAAGAAGTGACAGTTCAACAGAGATCTGAAGCCGGCATTGCAGTTATCTTGGTGAATGAGGGCTTGGGGAGAGAGCACTGCAGGCCAAGGGCACAGTGTGTGAAAGGTCCTGAGGTCTGTTGAAAGGACAGACGGCTGGAGGACTTGCAGCACTGAGCAGGTTTACAGAGGGGCCGGAGAAGAGGACAAGGACCTGGGGACAGTCACCATGACACCCATGACTGTTCTGTTTGCTCTGTCTAGGTTTGCATGGAAAACAAGCCTTCCTGGTGGATGTTTTCACAGCTTAGGTGAGGATTACCAGATATCAGATCTCTGCTTACCTGCCTGGAGCTCCCTCTAATAGCACATGATTCCTTGCAGGGTGGGGTAAGCGTCCTTCTTCCCTAGTTTCTTTTTTAGACTCCAAGTGCTCTTCAGAAAGGGGAACCAAAGGTCCTCCCACTGCTGAGTGATCTCGGGATGGATTTGAGAGAACCAAGAGAGGAAGGGGTAAGGCTGTAACAAACACCTTAGAGGTGAGATTGACTCGGCCTGACCGGCAGCCCCTCGGGCAACAAAAGCTCCTGCGTTCCAGTGCTACTACTCAGCCCTTCTCTCTTCTTGGGATGACCTGGCATTCATGAGCTGGGGCCAGGACTATGGCACCTGACTTCCACCCTGGCTCTGTGCTTGATACCAGGTTGCAAGCCCCCACCCCCCACCGGAATGCTTGCTGCTTGGCTTGACTTCCTTTTTCTAAGTAGATTTAATTTCAAGTTAAAAAATTTTTTTTTCTTAAAGTAAGCTCTCTGCTCAGCCTGGGGCTTGAACTCAGGACCCCAAGATCAAGAGTCACATGCTCTACTGGCTGAGCCAACCAGTTGCCCCTCAAAGTTTTTATTCATTCTTTAAAATTGACTTCTGATGATGTAAATCATGCAGACACTGGGGGGAAAACATGGTTAAAGCTAAATCTCTCCCATCCCAGGACCCTACCTGGGGGTTATCTTCTGGGTGGGTCTTCTTCCAGTCTGTTCAATGCATTTTCATTTATATGTGTACAGATAAAAGGATAGATTGTTCTGTGAACTTTAGAAAAAAAACACATAAATCTGAGTTATGTGTATTATTTAGCAACTTCCTTTATCACTTAACAGTACATCTTGAAGATCTGTATCATTGCACATCAATGTATGTAAACCCGCCTCATTCTTTTATAACTACAGTTTAGTATTCCCAAAGGTTACTTGACTATTTTGTGACTGATGAATAGTCCTTCACACTGTTTCCAGATTGTTACCATCACAAGCAATACTGTAGCAAACATCCTTGTATGTGCCTCTAAGCCTAGCTCCGCTCAAAGATAGTTGGCTTATTTGGTGATGAGATGTCTGTCAGAGGAGGCATTCAAGTAAAAGGTGAAATAATATGCCCTCTTCTTCCCAGAACAGTGATGCTTATGATTTCTTGTACATGAGAATCACCTGGAAAGCTCCCCCCCCCGCAAAGATTTTATTTATTTGACAGACAGAGAGTGAAAGAGAACGAGAGAGGGAACTCAAGCAGGAGTGGGAGAGAGAGAAGCAGGCTTCCCGCTGAGCAGGGAGCCTGATGCAGGTTTGATCCCAGATCCCAGGGATTGTGAGCTGAGCCGAAGGCAGCCGCTTAACGACTGAGCCACCCAGACGCCCACCTGGAAAGCTTTCTAAGATTCCACTTGCTGGGCTAGACCCCTGGTGTTTATGGTTTAGGAGCTTTGGGCTAGCCTGAGAACATGCATTTCTAACTAGTTTCCAGATGAGGCTGCTGGGTCAGGGAACTTATTTTGAGAATTACGACCTTCAGGGTGTTGGCTACTCTGCTTTCACTTGCTTAGAGTCGTATCACCCTTGGGAGACAATGTTCAAGGAGAATGCACCCAGGCTTCTCACTCTACTGAGGAGTGAATGTTCTAACTGGCATCCCTCTGGGAGGCAGGGCTCTTGAGGGTACTGGTAGTAGGTCCAGAGGTCTGGCTAGCAAGGCTGTCCCCGAAGGTGTTCTGGCTGGGTCTGGAAGCCCAGAGCCTCTTATCCCTAGACCCAGCCTACAAGACCAGCCCTTTCTGGGCACCAGCCCTTTCTGAACCCACTTCTAGCTCACCTCATTCTTCCCTCTGGACCCTAATGAAAGGCTGAGGCTGGTAGGGAAGGGCTCTGGGGTTTTTATAACCGAAAGGACAGGACAGCACATCTCCAGAGAAGGTCTTCTAAAGGTCTTGAGGTTTGAGGACCCTAGGGTGCTCTTTGTTCCCTGTTGCATTGCAGGAATTCATACTGGGTTTGGGGGGGTGGGGAGGAACATTACTGGTGGGGCTGGGGGTGAGGTGGGGGGGGAGGCTGTTGGAGGAACCTGGAGCCTGGACCCTCTTTCCTGGTGGCTTTGAGAGGGACACTTCTGCCCCTGAGGATGGTCAGTTTGCAGGCTGAGGGTCAGAATACAGACCCCATTTAGCCAGTGCCTCTGCCCAGAGCTGAGTTGGACACTCTGCCACTCACCAGGCTTCTTGTCTTTTGACCCCTGGGGTGTTGTTCATGAACATCTGCAACCTTGATCATCAGAAAGAAGCTTCCTCTGGACTGTTGGCTTTTTTGTTTGTTACAGTTACCAGAAGGCAGGACCAAAGAAGCCTCAACCACCATGCCACAAATCTGGTGGGAGCTAAGGGAAGCTCCTTGGGAGCTCAGGAGAGCTGCTCCAGGCCCCTCTCTGGTGGAGGCAAAGTTTGGATCCAATTCTAATCCAGGGTGGAAATGTTGTCTGAGGTAGGCTTTGTGCCTGTGTGTCTCTTTCTCTTGGGTTATGTGTAAATTTTGAAAGTCTTCTCTGAGTTGTTCATAGTTGCCATCCCAGTGCTGAGCACAGACTAAGTGCCTAACAGATCGTTGAATACGTGAATAATGAACTCAAATACTTAGAAGGTGTCTGCAAGATGGGCTCAGGCTGCTCGCTCCCTGCAGATGGGGGCTAGACCTTAGGGTCAGCTATTTAGCTATTGGAGATGAGGCCCTTTTCTGCACCGCTGCAGCTTGTGGGGATCACCCATCCCTCTATCCCCCCCCCCAAAGTTGAGTAATTCTCAACTTTGTACAACCTCAGATGTGCAAGCAGCCCTCCCCAAGGCTCTGCTGCTTATTGGGGGGGGGGGGGTTTACCCTGGTACACGCCTTACAGCGGGGGAGGGGGAGTGTGGAGAGGGGGCACTGGTTTTCCCCTTCTCAAAGTGGCGGGTGGGGTGGGGTAGGGTGGGGTGAGGGGCGGGGAGTGGATCTGGAGCGGGAGCCCAAGGTCTGGTGGCTGGAACTCCAGGCCAGGCTACGCTCTGTCCAGTATCCCATTACCCACCAGCCTTAGCTTGCTAACTCTGCAGTAATACTGGAACTGGGGGGTAGGGAGGGAGAGAATTGTAATCCTTTCAGACTCAAATCTTAACTTCTCATTTCTTTCATGATACCCACTCCTAACCCAAAAAGCGAAAGCCGAGGTTGGGGGAATTCTGCACGGTGGAAAAGCTCAGGGTGTTACTTTTGTTCTGGCTCGGGCTGGTCTTTTGCATCTCTCATCCGTGGTGCCCCCGACCGAGGGCTCCTGGAGTCTGCAGGTCAGGTTCCTAAGTGGGGCTGAGTCGCGGCCTCGGAGGGTGTCCCCACCTGCACAGCCTCTGCACTGTGGGCCCTGTGCGCCCCTGGCCTGCTCGGTGGGGAAGGGGCAGCCTTAGGAAGCTTCCCTGTGTGGGCCTCCAAGCCCGGCCCCTTCCTCTGCCCGCCCCAAACCGAGAGCTTTGAAGTGGCCGCGCTCGAAGGCCCCTTCCCCAGCGCGGCGCCACCCCCGCTGCGCCAGCACCTTGGCAGTGGCCGAGCGCTTTGCATGGAAATGGGCCCCTGGCACCCGCTGGGCGCTCTTTGTAAATTCATCCCGAGGAGGCCCAGCCGTGGGGCCGCTCCAGGGGGATCCGCCTGCGGGGTCCAAGAGCCCAGGTGCTTAGGGTTAGCCCCTCAAGCCTTTTTCATGATTGAATACCTCCTCCCTTAGGGCCTTAGGGCGGGACTGTCAGAGCCCCCCCACCGGTTCCTCTGGAGGAAATGGGGCGGGCTGGGGGATGCGGGAACTAGTTTTCAACAGAAAATCCAACAGGTCCTTTTGGCAACGTATTTGTACCAGTACTTAAAAACTGTGCAGACCTAAAAAAACAAAACAAAACAAAAAACCATGCAGACCTTTGATCTAGCAAGTCCATTGCTATGAAAATAACCATAGATGTGTGCAAAGATGTTGTACATTTCAAGACACTGGAGCTTTGTTTAGAGCCGGGAAACCGTGGAAGTACCTAGCAGTAGGGATTGGTTATATTCTCTAATTAATTCGTTTACCACAGGTCACACACGGTTGAAAAAACCCACAGCTTCAAATCATTCGCAATGATGATGTAGTATATTTACTATCCCCCAAATGCTCTTGATATTAAATGAAAGCAACAATTATATATACCAGTATGGAAAAAAGACTGGAGAATATAGGAGACCACATTGCTGAGATAAAGGATGCCTACTGTTTTTGTAGGATTTTCTGAAATTCTTTGTACTTTATACCATAATCATATATTAGTATTTTTAAAATAAAACTTCAGTTATATGATTATAAAACAGAATTGTACCAGGTTTCTCAGTAATTTCTCATTTGAGTAGCATCTTGCAGGACTCACAACATATAAAAAATTTTTTTTAAAGATTTTATTTATTTATTTGACAGAGATTACAAGTAGGCAAAGAGGCAGGCAGAGAGAGAAGGGAAGCAGGCTCCCTGCTGAGCAGAGAGCCTGATGCGGGGCTTGATCCCAGGACCCTGGGATCAAGACCTGAGCCAAAGGCAGAGGCTTTAACCCACTGAGCCACCCAGGTGCCACGGACTTATGACATTTTAAACATATTTTTCTCTTTTCAAAACGGGCCTTCAGCCTGTGGGATGGGTAGGCAAAACTACTGTCATTCCTGTTTCACAGAAGGGAAGGCGGAGGCCTTGGGAGGTGATGGGCGGCTCAGTGGGTGTGAGACAGTGCAGGGCAGATATCGAGCTCTTCCACAGCACAAAGGGCCTTGCAGGTGGCAGAGTGGGAAGAGGTGCAGGCCAGATGTCCTCTTCAGTGGGTGGCCAGAACCGAGGCCTTCTTGGCTTCCCTGCCACGTTCCGCATGCAAACCACCCCACTACAGCCCAAATCTGCAACAATGGCGAAAGGAGACGTCTCAGAGAATGTTGGAGCACAGCAACAGGGTCCCAGACCACAGTCCAGGCTCTCAAGTGTCCTGAGTCTCATCTGATGCTACTCAGGGAACCTGGGGTGGTGGAGGGAACTTCTACCAGACTGGGGCTTGTCAAACGTTCAGCTTTCTTCCTAAAAAATCAGCTAGCTATTGGGGTGCCTGGCTGGCTCAGTTAGTAGAGCATATGACTCTTGATCTCTGGGTTTTGAGTTCAAGCTTTTAAAAAAAGCTTGCTTTTTTTTTAAGGAGCCTCCTTTTAAAAAAAAATACAGGGCGCCTGGGTGGCTCAGTTGGTTAAGGCACTGCCTTCAGCTGGGGTGACGATTCTGGAGTCCTGGAATCAAGTCCTACATCGGGCTCCCTGCTCATCAGGGAGTCTGCTTCTCCCTCTGACCCTCTCCCCTCTCATGTGCACTCGCGCTCTCTTTCAAGTAAATAAATAAAATCTTAAAAAAAAAAAACAAAAAACAACCAGGGGCACCTGGGGGCTCAGTTGTTAAGCATCTGCCTTCAGCTTGGGTCATGATCCCGGGGTCCTGGGATCGAGCCCCACATCAGGCTCCTGGTTGTGGGGAAGCCTGCTTCTCCCTCTCCCACTCCCCCTGTTTGTGTTCTCTCTCTCACTCTCTCTCTCTGTGCCAATTAAATAAGTAAATAAAATCTTAAAAAAAAAACCAAAACAGCTGAAAGAAAAAATTAGCTAGATGTGGGAGAGTCCCTCCACTTCTGTGAAGCTATCGTCCCCTATCCCTACCCCCCCATCCATTACAGCTGGTCTCTCTCATCCACGTTAAGAATAGTACTGAATTAGTAAGGGATGGCTGGTAAGCCAGAAAGGTGGAGGAGAAATATCTTGTCTTGGGGTGTATTCACAGGGTTTGAGCCCAACAGAAATGGCTACAGGCATGGAAATGGGCCCCTCAGTCTTCATCATAAGGTTTAGAGAACACTAAAAAAATTTCCCTTTTCTCTAGTTAGCTTTGGTGATCTTTTGATGTTCTTGGCAGTTTATAAGTCATTTTATGCTTCTGCGTTCTTTAACATTCATTTTTGTGTTTTTCTGAAAGCACAGTAAAACCTGGTGGGGGGGTTCTGTGTGGGCAGAGTTTTTCTGGGGCCCCCAGAGGGTACTGCTACTAAGTAAAATTTGCTTTTACTAAAATACACAGAAATCACCTCTCAGAGAACTTCTTTCTGTTCTAAATTCACTTTAGATGAATGTACCAATTCAATGTAGAGATTCCAAAAGATTAGACATAACGAAGAACAGAAACCAAGACACCTGAGATAGAAGTAGCAGCTCAAACTCAGCCATGAATTTTCCAGAGCAGATGGATACCTGAATTTTTAGATGAAAGAGGCACAGTGATTTCTGAGCAGAGAAAATAGAATCACTCTATAGTTAGCCACATTGTAGTGAAACTTCACGACACCAGAGACAATGAGAAAATCCTTACAGAAAACCACAGAAAAAAGAAATTTTCCCTGAAAGAAATGATCTTTAGACAGCCTTCTCATCAGCAATGAGAGGCAAGGATGCTATCTTCAAAGTGCTGAGGGAAATCATTGTCCCTAAAATTTTATGCCGGACTACATGTTATTAAAAAACGAAGGCCCAATAAAGACATTTCAGACAAAACAAGAAAAAAGAAAAAGATGTTCTCTTCCATGCCCTCATGGAAAGAACTGCTAACGGATGTTCCTCAGAAAGAAAAAAATTAATCCCGGAGGAAGCGATAGAAGGAAAGAAGCAGCCCTGAGAAGCTAAAAAGTGAAAATAAAAATAAAAAATAAAAAAGTATACCTAAAAAGTGACAATAATTATATTGGCAACTAATTTTGAAGGGTTTAAAAACAAGAAAGGGTCAAGTACTAGGCAATGATAATGGTTAAGATGGAACAGGGTAGGCGTCTGGCTGGCTTGTTCATGGAGCTTGACACTCTTGTTTGTGACATTGAGCCCCACATTGGGTGTAGAGATTACTTAAAAATAAAATATTTAGGGGTGCCTGGGTGGCTCAGTGGGTTAACCTCTGCCCTCGTCTCAGGTCATGATCTTAGGGTCCTGGAATGGAGTCCCACATCAGGCTCTTTGCTCAGCAGGGAGCCTGCTTTTCCCTCTCTCTGCTTGCTTCTCTGCCTACTTGTGATCTCTCTCTCTGCCCAGGAAAAAAATTCTTTTTAAAATGGCTGACATTTTGAGTAGTAGGCATTAAAAAATAAAATATTTAGGGGTGCCTGGGTGGCTCAGTGGGTTAAGCCTCTGCCTTCAGCTCAGGTCATGATCCCAGGGTCCTGAGATCGAGCCCCCGCATTGGTCTCTCTGCTCAGCGGGGAGTCTGCTTCCCCCTCCTCTCTGTCTGCTTCTCTGCCTACTTGTGATCTGTCTCTCTCTCTGTCAAATAAATAAATAATCTTAAAATAAAATAAAATATTTAGGGGTGCCTGTGTGACTCAGTCGTTAAGCATCTGCCTTGGCCTCAGGTCATGATCCTGAGGTCCTGGGATTGAGCCCCACATCGGGCTCCCTGCGCCCTGCTTGGTGAGCCTGCTTCTCCTTTGCCTTCTGCTGTTGCTCCCCTACTTGTGCTCTCTCTCTCTGTGTCAAATAAATAAATACAAAATCTTTTTTAAAAAAAAGAAAAGAAAAGAAAGAAATTTTAAAAAGCAACAAGTATAGGTGCCTGGGTGGCTCAGTTGTTGAGCGTCTGCCTTCGGCTCCAATGGGGAGCCCAGGGTCCTGGGATCAAGCCCGCATAAGTCTCCCTGTTCAGCAGGAAGCCTGCTTTCTCCCTCTTCCACTCCCCCTGCTTGTAATTCTCTCTCTTGCTATCTCTCTCTCTCTCTCTGTCAAATAAATAAAAAAAATCTTAAAAAAATAAAAAAGCAACAAGGAAAGATGGAACAGGGTCATTGGTATAAAGCATTCTAAGATTGTTTTGTTTTGGGAGAAGGTAGAGTGGAAAGTGAATTTATCAGGATGCTAAGAAAGAAAGTGTAAGCTGCAGGATGGTTCTTTCTACACTTTTTTTGTTGTTGTTGTTGTTAAGATTTTATTCATTTATTTGACAGAGAGAGAGGGCACGAGCAGAGGGAAGGAGCAAGGGGAGACAGGGAAACAGGTTCCCCATTGAGCAGAGAGCCCAATGTGGGTCTTGATCCCAGGACCCCAGGATCATGACCTGAACTGAAGGCAGACACTAACCTGACTTGAGCCACCCAAGCACCCTCTACCCTTTTTTCTTAAAGAAGACTCCCAAGCTGAAAAATTCTTCAGGTCCCCTAAAACCTGTATCTGCCTCTGGGGTAGGGTCAATGTTTTATATTCAGATTTTATTAGAATAGTTGTGTATGTTGTTTTAAAAAATGGAAATACGATCTGCTGAAAGTTCTAACCTGGTAAGAAAAATAAAGATAAGAAAATTGGATCCAGGGCACCTGAGTTGGTTGGATGGCTGCCTTCGGCTCAGGTCATGATCCCAGGGTCCTGAGATTGAACCCCGCATTTGAGCTCCCTGCTCAGTGGGGAGCCTGCTTCTCCCTTTCCTTCTGTCTGCTGCTCCCCCTGCTTGTTCTCTCCCCCCCATCAAATAAATAAATAAAATCTTCAAAAATAAAATAAAATAAATTAAATAAAAATAAGTAAAAAGGAAAACAGGGGAAGAAAGCAAAGAAAACACAAATTGGAGTGGCAAATGTGGCCAAAATGCTTACTTGACCCTTGATATCTGTTCTGCATCTGTCACATGGTAATAAAAGTTTTTATTGAAATATAATTGGTATATTAGTTTCAGGTGTACAATATAATGATTAAATATGTGTGTATTTTGCAAAATGATTATCATAACTAGTCTAGTTAACATTCATTACATGCATTACCGCGTATAGGCTAAAAGAAATTTTTTTTTGGTAATAAAATTTTTAAGCACACCAATTTAAAATCTACATCTCTCATTGTGCTTTACTTACGGACGTGGCCCATGATTAAGTGGAAGTGATGTGGCAACTTCTAGGTTGCCATAGGAAAGGAAGGGAAATTACCTTCTTTTTCTCTTCTCGTTGGCTGGAACTTTTTTTTTTTTTTAAGAGAGGATAAGAGTGAATGGGAGGGGCAGAGAGAGACAGAGAATCTTAAGCAGGTTCTGCACTCAGCACAGAGCCCGACAAGACCCTAAGATCATGACCTGAGCGGGAATCGAGTGCAATGCCCAACCGGCTGAGCCCCCCAGGCACACCATAGTTGGCTGTAGTTTAGATGTATTGGCAGGAGCTAGATCGTCTGTCTCTAAAAGAGAATAGGATGTGTACTGAGGATGATAGAGCAATAAAGAAGGAGACCGGCCTCTGATAAATTTGTGGGGAGTTATCATACCGGCTAGGACTTCTACGTGAGGGATAAAAATTTCCCATCTGGTTTAAGCCATTTTAAATTTGATATCTTGGCAAAAGCAGCTGAACCTATATCCTAATTGACTAGGTATAAGTAGAGATATGTTAGCGAGTCCAGTGCACTGAATGGATTAGACTCCCCAGCTAAAGGACAATGATGTTCAGGTCAGAATAAAACAAAACTGAAATAAACACTGCTGTGTGTGTGTTACGGACTGGTTCTGTCTCCTGCTGCAGTGGATTCACACTTTATTGCCAGGGGTGGGGAGTTGTCATAGAGACGGTACCAGCCTGCAGAGTAAAATGTAGTCACTATGTGGCTCTTTTCAGAAAAAGTCTGATGACCCCTGAGCTAGGTGACGTGGAGGCTGCCTTTTAGGCAATAGGCGCGAGCACTGGAAAGCTGTGGGAAGCCAAAGGGCCCACGGCAGCCATAGCGCTGAAGGCAAAAAGGCTCAGCATCTGTGGCCATAGGTCTTAGCTAACCAATGGGATCCTTACAACCAAGCAGAGCTACCAAAAAGGGGGGAAATTTCCTTATGTTCCCATACTTACTCACTCTGCCCTCTAACTGTAGCTCCTCCCCACTGCCTCCTCATGGACAGTTTCTCCTTTGCGTTCTGCGTGCCACTCCCTTGCTGTGCATTTAATAAACTTCTGTCTCTTTTGTTCTGCATTTGATGAATTCTTTCACTACCTGCACCACTGGCCTCCACCTGATCAAGCACCCTACGTTTGGTGGCCCCGCCATCCCAGACGAGCCCCCACAGGTCATAATGCTAATTGTAACACCTATCAACAAATAATTATCATACTGACTATATTCTCCGACCCTTTTTAAAAAAAAATATTTTATTGATCTATTTTATTTTGGAAAGAAAGAGGCAAAGACGGAGCAGGGGGAGGGACTGAGAGAGAGGGAGAGACTCTCAAGCAGACTCCAAGCATGGGGCTTGATCCTATGACCCTGTGATCATGACCTGAGCCGAAACCAAGGGTCAGATACCCAACAAGCTGAGCCACACAGGTGCCCCATATTCTCTGATCTTAATGAGATAAGAGTAGAAGTTAAAATCAAAGAGGTAGCCCAAATAACCACATTACATTTGGAAGTGAGTCTGAAGGATTCACATGGGAAAAAAAATCATAAATTACAAAATATTTGGAAGTGGAGGACATGGAAACATCACATAAGAAAACTTGTGAGCATCAGTTAGTATAATGATTAGAGAGAAATTTGTATCCTTTAAAAATATATTCCAGGGGTGCCTGGGTGGCTCAGTCAGTTAAGTCTCTGACTCTTGATTTTGGCTCAGGTCATGGTCTCAGGGTTGTGAGATTGAGGCTCACCTCAGACTCTGCGCTAGGTGTGGAGCCTGCTTGAGATTCTGGCTCTCCCTCTGACCCACCCTTATCCAGCCCTGTGAATAGTCTTTCCCTTTCTATCTAAAACAAAACAAACTATATGTGTGTGTATATATATATATTCAAAAAAGACAAAAAATTAATAAACTCAGTACTCAGCACAAGAATTAGAAAGAGTAACAGAATAATCTGAAGAAAGTAATGAAAAGGAAGTAAGAATGGAAACAAAATACAAAGGAGCAATAGAGAGATAAACAAAAGCAGAAAGTTAGTTCTCTGAAAAGACCAGAACAAACCTCCAACAAGATGGACCAACCAAAAAAAAAGAGTAAAGGAACAAGTAATACTATACTAATTAATTTACTAATTGAATTAATTTAAAATAATTAAAACATGATGTAATAAAAGATCCTGTGGACATTTTTTTTTTTTTTTTAGTTATGAGAGAATACCACAAGCAGCTTTATGCTGATGAACTGAAATTTCAAAAGATAGGGATAATTTTCTAGGAACTTGTAAACATCCCAAACAGATTCAACGAGTTATAGAAAAGTGGAAGTATCCGGTGTTTGTGGGTGAGTAACAGGGCTCCCTGAAACAGAATGTCTCAGAACAACCATTTCCTTTGCTTGTGATTCTGTGGGTCAGCATGCAAGCCAGGCAGGAGCCGAAGAACAGGCCTCCTGCTGGTCTCTCCTGGAGCGTCTCAGGCGGTGGCAGCGCCCGGCAAGTGTCCTGGGTCTGGACTGTCCAGGCTGACCTCCCTCCCCCGCCCTGCAGTTGATGCTGGCTGTCAGCTGAGTCATGTGTCTCCATCAGGTGCTTCCAGGCTTCCCATGCTAGCAGGAGTCCCAGTAAGTGCAGAATAGAGTGAGCCCCAGTGCACAAGAGCTCTCCAGCCCTGCTTGTGTCACACTGGCTAATATTTCACTGGCCAAATAGTATCACATCTTGGCCAAAGCAAGTCACTGAATCATTGTGGCATGGCCTTTATTATTACCATCAGCCAAAACCAAGTCCACATAAAAATCAGCCCTCTCTATAATGTGGTATTTCACACTGGATGCTGGAAGAGAAAAAGGAGATGTTGGTGGAAAAATTGGTGAAATCCAAATAGAGTCTGGAGTTTAGTGGATGGTAATGTACCAAGAGACGTTTCAACCTCTCTGCTTAGCATGGAGTCTGCTAGTTTCTCTTTCCTTCTCCCTCTGCCCCTCCCTGTGCATGCTCCCTCTCTCTCTCAAATAAATTTAAAAATCTTTAAAAATAAAAATAAAATTAGAAAACCCCAAGTAACTTGCTAAATTAACATAGCAAAGAAGAAAACCCATATAATCTTCTCAATAGATACATAAATTTTTAAAGATTTTATTTATTTATTTGACAGAGAGAGAGCGAGCACAAGTAGACAGAGAGGCAAACAGAGAGAGAGAAGCAGGCTATCCACCAAGCAGAGGGCCCGATGCAGGGCTTGATCCCAGGACCCTGGGATCATGACCTGGGCTGAAGGCAGAGGCTTAAGCCACTGAGCCACCCAGGCGCCCCGATACATATTTTTTTAAAAAGATTTATTTATTTTAGGGGCACCTGGGTGGCTCAGTTAGTTGGGCATCTGCCCTCTCCTTGGGTCATGATCCCAGGGTCCTGGGAGAGCCCTGCATTGGGCTCCCTGCTCAGTGGGGAGTCTGCTTCTCCCTCTGCCCCTCCTCCTGATTGTGTTCCGTCTCTGTCAAATAAATAAATAAATAAAATCTTTAAAAAAGAGGAGATTTATTTATTTTAGAGAGAGAGGGAGGGAGTGTGTGCTCATGCACATAAATGAGGGGGTGGGCAGAAGAAGAGGGAAAGAGAGAGTCTGAAGCAGACCCCCTGCTGAGCGTGGAGCCTGACTGCAGGCTCTCACAACTGGAGATCATGACCTGAGCCGAAATCAAGAGTGAGATGCTTAACCAACTAAGCCACCCAGGTGCCCCACAAAAAAATAGGATTTGATAAAATTTAACATCACTCATTGTAAAAACTCTTGACTATTTCAGAGTTGAAGCAAACTTCCTGAACCTCAGACAAGATATCTGTCAAATATCTACAGCAAAATATGTTCTAAATGGTGAAATTTTAGAGGTATTTCCTTTGAAATCAGATGTGAAAGAAATCTACACGCGAGTGCTATTAGCATTCAATGTCTTACTAGATGTTTTAGCTAGTATAGTAAATCAAAAAATGGAAAGAATAAAAATTGCAATGGAAGGAAAAACTGCAATTTTATGGGCAGATTGTCTACCTAAAATATTCAAGGAGATCTACAGGTAAACTGAACTAAGAAGTGTTCAGTTAAGGGGCGACTGGGTAGCTCAGTGGGTTGAGGCCTCTGCCTTCGGCTTGGGTCATGATCCTGTGGTCCTGAGATTGAGCCCTGCATCGGGCTCTCTGCTCATCGGGAAGCCTGCCTCCTTTCTCTGCCTGCCTCTCTGCCTACTTGTCATCTCTGTCTGTCAAATAAATAAAAATAAAATCTTAAAAAAAAAAAAAAAGAAGTGTTCAGTTAAGATGGCTAGAAACATGAGGAGGAAACATGAAACAGGGTGAAGGATGGTCTTTAGCCAGATGTATAAAGTTTGTTTCTTAAAAGAAAGATGTGGTGTCTGGGTGGCTCAGTTGGTTAAGTGCCCTACTCTTGATTTCCACTCAGGTTGTGATCTCAGAGTCCTGAGACAGAGTTCTGTGTTGGGCTCTGTGCTCAGTAGGGAGTCTGCTTGTCCCTCTCCCTCTGCCACTCCCCATGTTCATGCACACTTTCTCTCTCTCAAGTAAATAAATATTAAAGAAAGGAAGGAAGGGAGGGAGGAAGGAAGGAAGGAAGAAAGAAGGAAAGGAAGGAAGGAAAGAAGAAAGAAAAGAAAAGAGACGGAGGGTCTCCTGGGTGGCTCAGTCCATTAAGTGTCTGCCTTCGGCTCAGGTCATGATCTCTGGGTTCGAGGCTCACGTCAGGTTCCCTGCCCAGTGGGGAGCTTTCTTCTCCCTCTCCCTCTGCCTGCTGCTCGCCTTGTTTTGCTTTCTCTCTCTCTGTCAAATAGATAGATAAAATCTTAAAAAAAAAAAAAAAGATGGAGGAGATCTGAAACAAAGTCTCATTTGTCAATTCTGGATGACAAGTACAAGTATGTTACGCTGCTTTCTTTTTTAAAATATTTCTGTGCAGGGACACTTAGATGGCCCAGTCCGGTAAGCTTCTTATTTCAGCTCAGGCCATGGTCTCAAGGTTGTGAGATTGAGTTCCGAGACGGGTTTAGAGCTTGGTGGGGAGTCTACTTAAGATTCTCTCTCCTGAGAGAGAGCCCTCCCTGGCCCTCCCCTGCTGTCTCTCTCTCTCTCTCTCAAATAAATTAATTAAATCTTAAAAAAAAAAAAAGTAATTTTCTTTTCTTTTTTTAAAAGATTCTATTTATTTATTTGACACAGAGAGAAAGGTCACAAGTGGCAGAGAGGCAGGCAGAGAGAGAGGGGAAAGCAGGCTCCCCGCTGAGCAGAGAGCCAGATGCGGGGCTCAATCCCAGGACCCTGGGATCACGACCTGAGCCAAAGGCAGAGGCTTAACCCACTGAGCCACCCAGGTGCCCCAAAAAAGTAATTTTCAAAAATGATTCTTTGGAGGGGCACCTGGCTGGCTTAGTCGGAATAGCATGTGACTCTTGATCTAGGGGTTGTGAGTTCAAACCCCATGTTGGGTGTAGAGATTATAAATAAATAAATAAACAAACAAACAAACTTAAAAAAAAATAGGTTCTTCGGAAAGGGTACTGGGAAGAGCTTTCATTTCCTTATCCATACTGCCTCAGGAGTCACTGAACAGTACTTCCTGAGTGAGAACCTCCCCGGTGCTAGGCTTTGTGTCTGTCCTTGGCGATCTGACTGCTAGTGTGGGGTGGGTCGTGGAGCATGGGCTGGGATAATGTGTGTGTGGTGTGTCCACATGGTGGCTGAAGCACGGCCATGCTCAGTATACGGGGACCATGATGATTATGGGCTCCTACGCAATGGCACAAAGCTTCCAGCTGCCAAGATAAAGAGTCAGGCTCTCATTAGTCCTACTCTTGGCTTTTCTTGTGCCCTACACGTGTTCATTAAAGTCTGTATTCAGGGGCGCCTGGGTGGCTTAGTTGATGCGGCATCTGCCTTCGGCTCAGGTCTCCCAGGATCGAGCCCCATGTCGGTTTCCCTGCTGGGTGGAGAGCCTGCTTCTTCCTCTCCCTCTGCTGCTCCCAAATAAATAAAATTATTTATATATTTATATATATTTATGTATATATACACATATATTTATATATGCTTATATATAAATATATACATTTATATATTTATATATAAAGATTTTATTATAAAGATTTTATTCATTTATTTAACAGGGAGAGACACCGCAAGAGAGGGAACACAAGCAGGGGCAGTGGGAGAGGGAGAAGCAGGCTTCTAGCTGAGCAGGGAGCCCGATGCGAGGTTCGATCCCAGAACCTCGGGATCATGACCTGAGCCGAGGGCAGATGCCCAATTACTGAGCTACTCAGGCACCCCTAAATAAAATCTTAAAAAAAAAAAGTAAAAAAAAAAAGTTTGTATTCAGCCTGTTCTAAGCCTGTTCCACACAGCCCAGCGGGTAAACAAGTCAGCACCAGGGCAAGAGTTGGGTTGTGGAGGCCTGTAGATTTCCGGGATCCAGAGAGGAAGGAGGGAGCCCCAGCAGGGCTGTGATTGATCCTCAAATAGACACAGAGTCTCCTGGGCCTTTGCCCAGGCCTGGCTGTGGTCCTCAGTTCTTGCTGCTTGAGCCTCTCTGTGTCACCTTCGGCCACATAATCAAACAATTATAACCAAAGAAAAGAAGCAAGACATCACACTTGGGTGGCATTTTAGGTTTGCTGTTGCTGAGAATCTGTTTTTGAATGAAAGGAATTTTGTGGGGGGCTGGATAGGGTGGGGGGTGCCGGGTGTGTCTGACTTCATTGTTCTAGCACAAAAGAATAGCCCTGTTCTTTGAAAATTCTGGAAGACTTTCCATGCTAAAAAGGCTCAAGGATGTGCCAAAGCTCAGGAGGCCTGAGATGGCAGCTCCCGTTGGTGGGGAGCTTTTGAAACAGGCCTCCTGGCACCGTGAGCAAAGCTGCTTGAGGCTCTGGGTGTGGGGCATGTCTTGGAGGGCAGGGGAGTGCCTCTCTGGATCCAAGGCCCGCAGCACCAGGCAGGCGCCCTGGCACTCCACTTTCCCGGAGTTTCGGTTGGAAGATGCTGCCTTTGAAACTCCACTAGGCTCTGATGCCAGCCAGTTTCCTCCTGGGCCGGAGCCGAGGAAGACCTGGGTCCAAGCATGCCCAAGCCTTCCACCTGGCCTTGCACCCCGGAAACTGGGCCCTGGTTCTGGGGCCCGGGAGCCCAACATCCTCACTCTGGCTGGCAGGGATGGAAGGGGTAGGAGTATCCAGTCTGGTGGTCCTGCCAGGGCCTTTCTTTTCTTTTCTCTCCCCTCTCCCCCCTTCTCTTCTCTTCCTTTCCTTTCCCCTTCCCTTCCCCTCCCTTCTCTTTCCTTTCTTTTTTTTTTCTTTCCTCTCTCCTTCCCTTTCTCTCCCTTCTCTTTTCTTTTCCTTTCCTTTCTCCTTCCCTTCCCCTCCCTCTCTTTTCTTTTTTCCTTTCCTTTCCTTTCCCCTTCCCTTCCCCTCCCTTCTCTTTCCTTTCTTTCTTTTTCTTTCCTTTCCCCTTCCCTTTCCCTCCCTTCTCTTTTCTTTTCCTTTCCTTTCTCCTTCCCTTCCCCTCCCTTCTCTTTTCTTTTTTCCTTTCCCCTTCCCTTCCCCTCCCTTCTCTTTTCTGTTCTCTTTAGGACCTCTCTTTCCCCATTGCCCCAAGTCTAGAGCTCTGTAGCTCCCTGCCAGCATCACTGCCTCACTGGCTGGCAAAGCCTGCTCGGACAGAAGGCTGGTAGTTTGTGACTCATGGCCTGTCTCTGACCATGGGCAGTGCTGAGTCACTGGGCATGCCTGTTCTGCCCAGAAGTGCCAGGGGTAGGGCAGCCCCGAGAAGGCGCTGGCAGGAGTGGGAGGAAGCCCACTCTTAACGGCTGGGGGGAGCCGGCCTCAGCTCATCAGGGCAGAGCCTGTTTGCTGGGGCCACAGCCCCTGGAAGAGGTCTGTGGAGTCAGGTCAGGGCCACTGTGTCAGGGGCGTCCGCCTCAGCAAGTCCTCCCTGCTTGGGTCTCCCCAGTCCCTGGAACTTTGCTCCACGTCAGCCCTGACCGGGAACATACCTTGCATAATCTAGCTGCTACAGTGGGTGGTCTGTCCATGGTCTCTCTGGAGGTCTGAAGATTCTGGGTCCTGGGGGCACCTGGGTGGCTCAGTTCATTAAGCCTCTGTCTTTGGCTCAGGTCAAGATTGCAGAGTCAAGAGGCAGGGATCGAGTCCTGCATCAGGCTCCCTGTTCAGTGAGGAATCTGCTTCTTTCTCTTCCACTGCTCCTTCCCCAACTCATACTCTGTCTCTCTCTCAAATAAATAATCTTAAAAAAAAAAATGTTAAGGGCGCCTGGGTGGCTCAGTGGGTTAAAGCCTCTGCCTTCGGCTCAGGTCATGATCTCAGGGTCCTGGGATCAAGCCCTGCACTGGGCTCTCTGCTCAGCAGGGAGCCTGCTTCCTCCTCTCTCTCTGCCTGCCTCTCTGCCTCCTTGTGATCTCTGTCAAATAAATAAATAAAATCTTTTAAAAAAATACTATTAAAAAAATGTTAAAAAAAAAAAAAAAGATTCTGGGTCCTGGGTGAGCCAGGGACAACAAGGCTGCTGACCTGGGTCCTCCAGACACTCACTTCACCTTTGTCTGTTTTTCACTTAGAAAAGGACAGAAGTGAAAACAGTCAGGAGCACCCTTTTACATTTTCTGCTCATCAGATTGGCAGAACATTTAAAAGGACTAATAATGCCCAGTGTTAAAGAGAATGTAGGGAGACAGGTGCTGTCGTGTGGCAGTGACTGAGAGCAAGGAGGCCCAGCCAGATTTTGGAAGGGCCACATGGCAGTACCTGCTAACATACATACATACATTCATTTGTTAATTATTTTATTTAGATTCAAATTAGTTAACATATAATATAGTAATTGTTTCAGGAGTAGATACACTTTTTTTTTTTTTTAAGATTTATTTTATTTGCGGGGCGCCTGGGTGGCTCAGTGGGTTAAAGCCTCTGCTTTCAGCTCAGGTCATGATCCCAGGGTCCTGGGATCGAGCCCCACATCGGGCTCTCTGCTCCGCGGAGAGCCTGCTTCCTCCTTTCTCTCCCTGCCTGCCTCTCTATCCTACTTGTGATCTCTGTCAAGTAAATGAATAAACTCTTAAAAAAAAAAAAGATTTATTTTATTTGAGAGAGAGCGAGAGAGCATGCCTGAGCACGTGGAGGGGCAGAGGGAGGAGAGAAATAGACTCTCCTCTGATCACGGAGCCAGAAAGGGGTGGGTGGGGGGCTTGATCCCAAGACTCTGAGACTCTGACCTGAGCCAGAATCAAGAGCACAGTGCTCAACTGACCAAGTCACCCCGGCACCCCAAGACACATACACTCTGGACCCTGCCATAAACTTAGGAGAACATTTCCTATAGAAAACCTTACACAACGATACAGAAATGATCCGTGATGCCAAGTATCTCTAGGGCTGGGGCAGCCACTCCCATCCAAGGCAGCTCGCTTGCTTTTCCTGTGCAGAGTTCCCGACTCCCCGTGCTCCGTGGGGAGAGGGCCGGTGGCTATGATATTTCCCAGGTAAATTTAAAGTCTGTCATCACTTCAGCTGACCATTGGGAAAGCCTCACAGCCTGAAATGCAATGGCTCCCTTCCTCCAGCCCCGAGAGCCCTGACCGGCTGCCTTCGAGACCTGGGCCCCGCAGCCTGGCCCCACCCTAACCACCACGTTCGCACGTTCACAAGGCAAATGAAGCATTAAAAACAAGCTAATTAGTACTTCAGGGTAGCTTCATTCACAAAATTACCTCACTGAGGACATGTCTCATTTATAACTGACTTAATTAAAAGAAACTTGGTAAATTCCTGTAACAGATGAAGACAGCACTTTCTAGAAACGCCGTAATTGAAGTGTTTTACTGCCTATATCAAATGGTTATTAAATCTTTAATATCATAATTCCTTAAGAATGCCATTGTTAGTGACAAACAGCAACCCTCGCAACAAAGGAGCTAATTGTTCCCTCCTCTTGGATCGGCAGCCCACAGGAAGTCATAACTTCTCTGTTGTACTGCTTTCTCTGCATTGTTAATGCGCATGAGCACATGCCAGCTCTGGGAGGAGTCCACCATAAAGATTAAGAATGGGAAGAAGCCCTATTTCTGACTGGCTGACTTGGGGTCTAGAAAAAAAATGCATCTTTCCCAGGTGAGGACGTGACAGGCATTGGTTGACTGTCACTGTGGGTGGGCTGTGGCCTTGGGGTAGCACAGAGATGCTGAGTGACTCCCCCTTGCCCAGCAAAGTAGAGTTTGGAGAAAGCTCTGCTGTGCAGTGTTGGGTGGCCTGGCTGAGGCTCTCTGGGAATGTGCCCTGAGGCAGGCAGGATAAAGTGTGCATAACCTGGTCTGTCCCCCACTTTCCCCCCATCCTGGGCTTCCTCCCCACCCAACTCCTGGGGACTACTCCAAGCAGGCTTCCTCAGGCACATCTTTGTGCAGGATGGGTGCCAGCCCTTCTCCCCTGAGTGCTTGGCCCTGGAATGGCTAATAGGAGGAGTCCAGAGAGTGGTGGAAGGCGGCCAGTGGGTCCATTGATCCATAGGAAACTGACAAAATGTGGACCCTCCTGACCTCCAGAGGGGGCATTGAAGGGGCTTATGAATGGAGTGGAAAGGAGATGTTTTTGCTGGCTTGCTGGGTGACTGGCCCAGAGGCACGGCCACTCCTTGCTTCGGTTCCCTTTCCTATGAAAGAGGTGGCAGTGTTATGAGGGCCCTGGGCTCTGAGTCAGGCAGATTGAGTTTGAATCCTGCTTGGTTATGTGTTGTGGGATGTGGGGCCTCTGTCCCTTAACCTTGTAGAATGTCCTCAGGGCACGGAGGGCAGGGTTTCAGTGAACCAGCTCCTACAGCAGTGAGCACACTGCCTGGCACATGGGCGGTGCTCAGTAAAGTGACTGGTATTAATTGTTCATACTATTTGGTCTGGGTCCAGAGGATGGGGAAATAGAGGCGGAGCAGATGGTACCACATCCATATGGTAAGCAAAGGGGACACGCTGACTGTATCAAGTTCTTACAGATAATCAAGCCCACGAAGAGGAGCTGAATGGGAAAGGCAATGTGAGGAGCTGGGACCCCAAACCAAAATGCAAGTTACTTTGCGACAGTCTCTCGTGGAAAGTGGTGTCGTCCTGGTCTCCCTAACCTGTGGTAGCATGCCGGGCTGTCCTTCTCCCCATAGCTGAACACACACAAGAGCTGTTCATAGGCTCTTAGAATCAGGGCTGGTGGAAACTGAGGCACAGAGCGGGTGATTTGGGTTCCTGTCTGGAGGATTTAGTGCCCAGCCTCCTGGCTCCTGGTCCAGTGCTCCTTCTACAGTTCACTGCATAGTCCTCACTACATAGTCCAGACAGCCACTGGCACCCTTGGCACCTTTGAGAGAATCGAAAGAAGGTGCTCCGTCCTCCTAACTGGAGGGTCCTGGCTACATTTTAGCCTCACAGACTCCCTCGACCACATGCCCTTGTACAGGGCACAACCCAGGGACCGTATGTGGTATGATCTACTGATCGTTCTCCCAGCAGCCAGGATTACACACACCTTTACAGGCCTCTTCCATGGACAGGGGTGCAGGGTGTGTGTGTGTGTGTGTGTGTGTGTGTGTGAGTTGGCTTCCCTGATCTTCCAGATGCTCCCATGGGTGGGAGGAGGTCTTTATCCATCTGGGTCACAGCCTCCTTCCCCACCCTGACTCTACCACCCACTTGCCCAGAGCCAGTTCGTCAAAACTGATGTACCCAGCAACATCCCTGTCCTCAATTTGACTTATTTCTATTGGAAGAATTTTTGCATCCTTTGAGTCTTCAAAAGGATTCTTCAGCTAGTTCGCATTAGGACAGTTCTGCCTTAACTCCAGGTCAGCTAAAGCGCTTTAGAAGTTTCTAAGAAATGGAAGACCTTGGGAGAAAGTCATTCATGTGTAGAAGAAGGGGCAATCATTCCTGGCAATTAGGAAAACAGCCGCTTCTGTATTTCACACTCTCCTTATTGCACATTCTCTTTTATCTCTGACCCTGCCCAGAGGATGGGGGAGGGGAGGCTTGGAAGTGTAAATGGGGGTTTCTCCTCAGTGCAACCCCCAAAGGAGGCACTGAAGAACTGAAGGGTTGAATAATTTAAAAGCAAACTGTATGATCGCTAGAAAAATAGATTTATTAACCTGTCTGGAAAGGGAAGGTGTATCAAAGGCAGAAACAGTGGATGACATTATAAAAGAGAAGGTGGCAGATTTAATTCATCTAAATTTCCACACGGAAGACAAAACAAAACAGAAGGAAACCTAAAAGACTCAGAAACATGCCTCAAAAGCCTTAAAATGCATGCACCATTTGAACCAGTAATTCAACTTATGCTGAGTCTCTGGTAATGAATAACCCTTAAATACCGAGTTCGGTTATACAGAGAATTGCTAATTGTAGAATTATTTATGACAGTGGGGTTGCAGGGGGGAGAAAAACAGAAAATAACCTACATAGGCAGTGATTGAGGAACAGCTAAGTCCACTTAAAAGAATATTAGGAAGTTGTTTTATTTTTTAAACATTTTATTTTTAGGGAATCTCTACACCCAATGTGGGGCTCAAACTCAAAACCCTAAGATCAAGTGCCCCACACTCTACTGACTGAGCCATTCATGAGCCCTGAACATTCTTAGAAATAGCATTTAAAACGATTTCAGGGACGCCTGGCTGGCTCAGTCGGTGGAGTGTGCTTGATCTTGGCGTCGTGGGTTTGAGCTGCACTTTGGGTGTAGAGATTATCAAAAATAAGTCAACTTAAAGATAAATACATAAAAATGTTCACCGAGAGGCAGTGATACACAGCCTTAGCAATATAGGTTTGGAATCAGCTGGACCTGGGTTAGAAATCAGTGCCACCTGTATAAACTTGGAACTTTGATGTCTAAGACTGTAGAAATGGGGATATCAGGAGTACCTACTTCATAGAGTATGACATGAGATATGTATGTAAAGTACTCAGCAAAAGGAAGCTCTCGATGGTCACGTGATGATTATTCTTTTTGCAGAACTTAGACAATTATATCCATGTTCATTCATTCATTTAGTATGTATTTATTGAGGTCGTAAGGTGCTAAGTACCTCTCTAAATCCTGATGCTACAACAGAAAATACATTAACGCTTAAATGAAAGAAAGGTATGCAGGCAGCTTGAGTACAGATGTGTTAAAAATAAAAACATGCCTGGGGAAAAAAAAGACTAGAAGGAAATAGACCAAGATATTAGCTGTAATTGGCTTTGGATAGTGAGGCCATTGGGTGATTGGTCCTTACTAGCCAATTTTCTTTAATGAGTATGAATGTCTTTTATGAGTAGTCATGAAGTTTCTACGTATTGAAACAGTCAGAGAAAAATGCTGGTGCGTGTTGATTAGCCTTTTATGACCCAGTATCATGCTGTGATGTGGATGGATATTGTGAAAAGCAGAGCACTGTAGTGAAATGCACCTCTGAGCAGCGCCGCCCCACCCATGTCCTCCTGCACCGTCAAGCCAGCCCTACCATCCCATGTGGGAACAACCCTGGCTTGTGCCGATTTGCTTTGTATATATCCACATTGCACAAAAAGTGTGCAAAATCAAAACAGAGAACAGTGAGGCAAAAAGCAAACAGCCAGAGGATTGCAGCTGCTGGCAATACATGAGTATTGTATCTGCAGTATCTGCAGTACCATGAGATGATATAGTACTTCTTGGCCACAGGACAGCAAGGAGGCAGCAACCGGGGAGCAATCCAGAGGCCCTGCAGACCCCCTCGGGCCATGAGTTTCCTCCAGTGGGGGCCACCTGGAGACTCTGTGGGAACAGACAGGAGGGCATCTTTCCTCTCTCCTGTGGGAATGGTCCTTGGAGGCCAGCTCCTGCCCCAGGCCCAGGAGACTTCCTCGTGGCCAGAGAGCTGCTCCTTACCCCTTCTCATCCTCCTGTTTGGAGAGACCTTGGCAGCACCTCTGGGGTTGCAGCACCTCTGGGGTGGCCCATCCTTGCAAACTGGGGGAACACTTACAAATCTCTGTTGCCTCTCAGTGGGTCTCATCCCTGGGGCACCGCAGAGACCTCCCTCCTGTGTGTCTGCAGTCATGCAACACTCAGCCCCTTACTAACCAGGCCACCAGGCCTCTACCCTGCCCCAGCGGGCGGCTTTGCAGGCAAAAAGCATCCCTTTGTTCCCTTTCTATGACCTACTTAGGTATCAAAAGCTTCATTCCCTGGGGAATTTCCAGGAAAGCAGCTGCCCCAGTGCACTGGGGAGGGGCAGGAAAAGGGCTCTAAGGGTCAAGGGCACTATCTTAGTTCCAAGCCCTGCTAGGTACAAGCATGTGCCCCTTCCTTCTCAGGGCACTTACTTCCCTCATTTCCACGGGCGTTATGTTTTTGGTGGGGGAGCGGGCGGAGGTGGCTAAGATCACTGACACAGCCTGGGGCACCCTCAAATCAGGCTATGTTGCTCCTTATCATCACCCCCATTTCGCAGATCAGAAAACCGAGGTCCAAAACATTACATTGCATGCCCAAGGTCACCCAATAGGCAGGCGGTGGAGTTGGGATGAAAAGCAGAACAGGTGCTCCTGACCAGTCTGCAGAGAGTATTCAAGACCAGTTTGCATTCGTGGGGGAAGCCTCCTTTCCTCTATTTCGAGGTGTTGCTCAAAAGGACACAGAACTGGGGGCCCTGCAGCCCGAGTTCTGGCCTTTACTCAACCCCTTCAGACCAGAACTCGGGCTACAGGGCCCCCAGTTCTGTGTTCTTTTGAGCAGCAAAAGAAATTACCCTTG
>PISX010024292.1:0-28186 GCA_004024625.1 Mellivora capensis
GGGAACATAACAGGGGCTGCAGGACTCACACCAGCTGCCTCTGGGGAGGGGGACAGAGGAGGGTGAGAGTGCGATTGGGGGGAAATTTTAAGTAAACTGACTGTTCCCTTCAGGTTTTCCTTCCCTTAATAAGAAACCATTAGGGAGTACATTGTGGTATCCTGGATCGGTTCTTGGAACAGAACACGGACAGCCGTGGAAAAACTGGTGCAATCTGAAAAACAATCTGGAGTTTAGTTACTAGTAAGGAGAAACGAACACTGATGTTCATTTCTCTGCTTTAACAAGTGTCCCGTGGCTCGGGGGGATGTTGGCGCTGGGGGAACCTAATGAGGGTGCTCCGGGACTCTGCACTGTCTTTGCAACGTTTCCGTAAATCCGAAATGATTCTAAAAGAAAAAGTTTATCACAAAGGAAGCAAGAGCTGCGGTACCTGGATATTTGTTGCACTTTCCTCTGTTTTTCTTTGTGATTACATTTTTTTCCCAAACCCAAAGGCACTGGGAAAGCCTCCCAGAGACCCAGTCTGGGAGTGTGTTCAGGGTCTCATGCCCCAAGGACCAATAACTCATCAATCTCCAGCCCCACGAGAGCGACGGGGACTCAGCTGGCGAGTGAAAACCCCAAGCAGCCATGCCTCGAGACCTTTAAAACTCTTTCTGCCCCGTTCATAAGATGCTCTGTGTGAAGCAGACATTCGTTTATGAGCACCAGAGACAGGGTGGGGAGGTCGTGTCAGGTCTTTCGGTTTTCCTCCTGGTCCTGAACTTTGTGAAATGCCCCCCACCATCTCCACTGTCTGACTGAGTTGACCTAACATTTGTTGAGCGAGAAGCCCTTAAAAATGGCAGTGGGGCCCCAGAACCTTCCAGGGCTAGTAAACGTTTATAGGGTAGAGGCACCAGTTGGTCATTTCCTTTAGGAGGAAACAATAAATGAAGCGACTTGCCTTATACCAACTAAACCCTGAGCTCCTCATTGTCTTAATATGCTTGGCCGGGGGGGGGGGGATGGGAAAGGGGGTCCAGAAGTCTCTGGTTCTCTTGTGGCTGAGCCCAAGAACTGGGAAATGCCTTTTCTAGGTAGTTTAGGGCAGAGTTTCCCAGGCTTGACACGCCTCTGTTTTTAGCCAGACCAGTTCTCCGTTGTGAGAGCTGTCCTGTGTGTTACAAGATGTTGGGCAGTATCCCAGGCTCCTACCTGCCAGATGCCAGGGGCACCCCAAGCCAACGCCATGAGAGCCAAGAATGTTTCCCAACATTGCCAATGTCCCCCTGCCCTGGGGTGAAAGGGGGGCAGGGAGCAAAATTGCCCCTAGTGGTGAACCGCTGGTTTAGGGTAGCTTTCCTCCAAGTTGGAAATTGATTTGAGAGCCTTTGGTTCAAACCACTGGTTCATGGCAATGACTGGGGGAAGCCAGCTTTTCTAGACGGATGGATTATTTTCCAGTTGAAAGGAACACAGATTGCCATCAGAATGTGAGCCTTCTCCTGGGACACAGTGCTGCCTGGGTTTGCAACACTCTAGGGACAGAGATGGAGGTCACATCTCTACAGAGCAGCATCACCTCCTGGGAATCAGAACAGTCTTCCAGGGCCTTTTGCCCCATGATACTAAAAGGTTATGAAACACACCCGTCAAAGTGGTTCCTCTTTTTTGTCCCTTGGTAGGAATTAGGGCAAAAACCTCTCTTACCTGGCCTCCTCTGTCTGCAGGTAATTTACCGGAGGGGGGGGGCAGAGAAGCCACGTGTTGCCATGACCACGGCCACTGTAGCTCCCTCCAGACCTGCTTCCAGCAGGGAAAGCTGCTGGCTTCATAAAGACCATGGTCCACAGGCCAAATTCGAACCTCTGTCTGTGTTTGCACAGCCTGGGAGCAAGAATGGTTTTTATGTAATTTTTAAAAGGATGATAAATGATCAAAAGGAGAATACTAGTTCACGACATTTGAAAGTTAGATGAAATTCAGATTCCAGCGTCTGTAAGGCTTGATTGGGACATGAGCACTGATGTATTGTTGGCGTCTGCTTTCCCCCTGTGGCGGGAGTGGGGTCACTGCCACAGAGTCTGTGCTCTCCAGACCCTTGGAATACTTCCTATCTGGTGGGTTATGGAGGTCTGCCCGGGGCCCCTGGGGGGCTCAGTCGGTTCAGTGTCTACCTTCGGCTCAGGTCATGATCTAGGGGTCCTGGGATCCAGCCCTATGTCAGGCTCCCTGCTTAGCGGGGAGTCTACTTCTCCCTCTCTGTTAGACCCTCCCTCTGCTCGATCTCTCTCTCTCTCAAAGATAAAATAAAATCTTAAAAAAAAAAAAAAAGTTTGCTGACCTTTCGACTGTCCATACCCTCTACCTGGGAAGGGATAAAAATTTAAAAATCCCGACTTTTATCCACCCCCTCTTTGTTGCTCTGCAGATGCTCGGCGACACAATGCATTGCCCTGCTGGCTGTGCAGAGGGGCTCCTCCTAGCTTGAGGAAACTCTGTCCTCTGATGGCTTCTCGGCCTCCAGACTGGGATGCGTGGACCGTGAATCCCTATGAAGGCACTTTAGGCTCCTCCTAAATTTGCTTGGTCCTTGTATCCTCCCCCCCATATCCGCCCCCCCCCCCCAATTCTCCTAAAACATCTCAGGTGGTAGCTAAGACCAACTCTGGGTCAGAACCTATGAGTCTAAATCCCACTTCTCCCCCTTGTAGCTTCGTGACCTTGGGCAGGTGATAATACTGTGTGAATCCGTTTCCTCTTCTGGGTTAGTAGTGGGGCCTGGCTCCTGGGCAGCTGTGGGGGGTCCCCTGTGCGGAGGCAGGAGGAGAGCCAAGCACCGTGCCCGAGGGGCGCGAGGTGCCCAGGACCCATGCTGCCGACAGTGATGTGATCACTCCTAGTGGGGGCAGCTCCTCTGGGCATTCTGGGCAAGGGACGCCGCCGGCTCATTCTGGGGGTGACAGCGGGGCGTGCGTGTGTCCCCCACGCTGAGCTCTGCAGGGCTGGGGTCTACCGCTAGCTGTGTTGCCCACGGAGAGGCGGGAAACTTGACTGTGCTCACAGGACATGATCAAACTGGGAAGCTAGTTCCTTTAGGACAAGTCCTGTTATCCAAGCAAGTTGCCTCTGGCTGGTTCCAATCTGTATTTACTGATGCAGGTTTGAAGGCAACACCAAACCATCGTCAGACCCGGCACCAGCTCGGGGCACCAGCAACCCCTCAGATGTACGTACTTACTGTGAGCTGGCCCACTCTTCATGAATTAATGAGAGATTCACAGTAAAATTGCACCTGTATTTGGTTTTCGATTTTTATTTTTGGAACTCCATTGATGTAGAATTCCATGGGGTGGCATTTCCTGTGTCCCCTCATTTTTTTTTTTTTTAATTTATTTATTTGTCAGAGAGGGAGAGCGAGTGAGCGAGCACAGGCAGACAGAGTGGCAGGCAGAGGCCGAGGGAGAAGCAGGCTCCCTGCTGAGCAAGGAGCCCGATGTGGGACTCCATCCCAGGACCCTGGGATCATTACCTGGGCCGAAGGCAGTCGCTTAACCCACTGAGCCACCCAGGCGTCCCGTCATTTTTTGATCTGAATACCTGACATTTCTCCTTTTTAAGTGAGGTCCTCCCCACAGCAGCCGTTAGCATGAGTCCCACATTTTTTTTTTTTAGTTTTTTTTTTTTATTATTAATTTCATTTCTTTTCAGCGTAACAGAATTCAGAGTTACTACATGTGAGGAGAGGGGAGGTCAGGGAAGACCAGCCACCCGTCCAGCTTTGGGGACAGTGTGTGACCTCAGGCGGGTCACTGGAAGCACTGCAGTGCTCAGGGCCTCAGTTTCTGCCTCATTCAGCTTGGGCCAGAACAGAGTACCCTACCCTGGGGGGCTTAAAGCCCAGACATGTATTTCCCCACAGTGCAGGAGGCTGGAGGTCCGAGGTGAGACCCGCGGCATGGTTGGGTTTGTCTCTCTCCCTGGCTTGTGGACCTGCTGCGAGCATCCTCACGAGGCGGGGAGCTGGAGCTCCCACCTCTTCCTCTTCCCGTGGGGACACTGGCTCCTGCAGGGGACCCCTACCCTCATGACCTCATCTAAACCTCGTATCTCCTGAAGACTCATCTCTTAGTCCCATCATTTTGAGCTTAGGGCTCCAACAGGTGAATTTGGGGGGCACAGTTCAGTCCTTAGCAGTGTCCCTGTAAGGTGGGGTGGCTCGGAGCTCGGGGCCTGTGGGACCAGCCCAGACGGTAGCAGGGAGCTCTCAGCAAACGGGGGCCCCTCCCGGGCCTGCCTTTGGAGCCCAGTCAGCTGCAGAGTCTCTTCTAGGCCCTTCGGTGAGCATGAGCATGGTGATGGGCGAGGTCTGCAGGCAGCAGCTCTCTGGGGACGCCTGTGAGTCCCCCTCCCAACCTTGCCCTCCTATGTAAGACTGCATTTCTGTAGGTGACTTCACATTTTAAAAATTATACTTACTATTTTTACTCAACTCCCATTACAGATCTTTTAAAAGATGCATTTATTTATTTATTAAGATTTTATTTATTCGAGAGGGAGAGTGAATGAGAGAGAGCGAGCGAATATGTAAGTTGGGGGAGGGGCAGAGAAAGAGGGAGAAGCAGACTCCCCGCTGAGCAGGGAGTGGGACATAGAGCCCAATCCCAGGACCCCGAGATCATGACCTCAGCCAAAACCACGAGCCAGACGCTCAACCACTGAGCCCCCCAGGTGCCCACCCGCTCCCCTCCTTCCACTTCACAGGTTTTGACAAGAGGCATGGGCGTTTGAAAAAAAGTGTGATGTTGCTGTCACCTCTTCCGTGGGAGCTAGGCTGAAGGCACTGGACAGAAGTTGACCAGAGTGAAAATTATCCTTGAAATCCCTTAAGAAGCCACACCAGAAATACACACACTGTGTCTTTGGGTGAAGACCCGGGGCCAGTTTTCCTGCTTCCATTGCACATGAGGGGAAGTGCTTGGTTAAGGTTCAGGGCCCATCGTGGACTCAAATACTTATCTTTAACCACTAGCACCTCCCTCAAGGACAGCGGATTCTTCGAGGTGTATGCTTCCCAAAGCCAGCTCCCTGCTTCAGTGGAAAGGAATGATATCTCATTTAGGACTTGTTCTAAGTCACAGAACACCTGCCTACCAGTGGGTTCAGTGTTAAAAACATGTCATTATCTACGATTACAGTAAGAAATCAGGGAGGTAATGCCAAGTGTGGGGTAGTAGCTCAGTGATAATCATTCAGGTATGTGTGAAATTTATGCCTTACCTTCAACCATCCTCAAAGTCCTCATACCCATTACTTCATGGTTACAAGATGGCTGCTACAGTCCCAGACATCACATCCTCACACAATTTCATGTTCAAGGCAGGAGAAAGGGGATAGGTCCAAAGAGCTCTCCTGGCTTGCCTAGCTCTTCATTTCCTACAATCCTCTAAAAAACTTCTCTTTAAGTCCCATGAGCCCAGCTGGTTCCTAAGGCCAGCTCTTGCTGCAAGGGAGGGTGGGAAGGTATGAAACTGGCCTCTGGCCAACACAGTGGGAGGTGGGAGAGGGAAGAGTGGGTTAGAAGTGGTTGTGGGGTAGCCACTTTCAGGTTATTTGAATTGCTTCTCTTTGTTGTCCTTGCCCATGTGCTACATAGTTTGATTCACAGACGTTATTTGCTCATGTGATTTTGCTCCCCTAAATGACAGATAGGGGCCCTAAGCTGGTTTCTGGTCTCCGAATAATAGTGCGGCATGCTGACGTGAGTTGACCCTCTGCAGCTCACCGAGAGACTTAAGCTTCTCTTTAAACTCAAACCTGAAAGTCAGTACAACTTCAGTCGTCACAGGACTCTAGCCCACAGCCAATTGTTTGCAGAAAACAAACTTTATTTTATCAGCTGCAACCCTCCTGATCTCCTTAGACAAGGGGCCAAAGTATTTGAAAAGATGCAAGAAGGTCAGGAGTCACTGTGCCCTGGGAGGAAGCAGAGGCCAGGCTGGGCTTGGTCTGAGCTCTGCTTGGGGGACAGGTGGCTCCTTGTTTCCCTCTGGGTAGAGGACGAATAGATCAAGATACTCGAGGCATCGGAAGAATCTGTGTCACATTGTTTGCTAGGCAAGGGTGGAGAGCTGCTTCAGGGGGAGGCCTGCCTGTCCTAGTGGAACCTGTGTGTATGTTGAGAGCCTGAAACAACTTATTTCCAGACGGTGGGCTCTGGGCGCCTGGGTTGTTTCTGCCGGTTTGCAAGAGGCTAAGTCGTGAGGGTCTGAATACATCCTTAGGTACACACCTGTCAGAATTGATGATCGGTGGAAAAGGAGGTAGAAGGTATTTTAGAGATTATTTTTGGTCAGCGTGGGTAACAGAATTCTTTGGTTGGGGGCAAAACAAATCTATTCAAACTAGCCTAAATGAAAAAAAAAAGGGGGGGGGGTGGTGGAAATCAATGCATCCCCAAGCCCGTGGACAGGATGTGCTGGCAACTTGCTGGTCTGTAGAGAGTCCAAGTATTATTCTTTCTGTGTCCCTCATCTGTCCCTGAACAGCCCCTCCTGCCTCTCTGCCCCACTGGGTTCCCCTGTTCCCCTGCTCATTGGCAGAAAGAAGGCCACCCACGGCAACTTGTAATTACAACTATCTGGCTAGCCACACACCTGCTTTCCCAGCTTTCCTAGCAGGTTGGAATGGCCACAGGATGCTGTCCTAACCAGTGAGACACAAGAGGAAATTTGCTAGGGGAGGAATGGGGTAGGAGGTGGTTCTCCTGAAAAATATTTTGCTTCCAGATGAGTGACAGCTGAGCAAACAGAACTCTCCGTGTTCTTCGTCTTCTTTTTTTTCTGCCTTGAATGTGGTTCTGTGAAGATGTGATGTTTGGAGTCATGGCAGCCATCTTGTGATCATGAGGCAACAGGCCTTAGGATTAAATATCAACATGCAGACAATGGCAGAGCCAAAAGACAGAAGAAACTTGGCTTTTTGATGACACAATTGACCTACTGCACCCAACTAAAATTTCTAGGGAGAGACTCTTCGACACTTTGAATCACATGCATGCATCAGTTGGGTCTAGAAGGTGGATCACACTACATAAATAAGATTGCTGGGAGTCAGCTTCTGGTCCCTTGTGGCTGGGTCGGAGAGGGGTTGGGGAGGTATCAACTATTCAGTTAGAGATTTGTTAACCATCATGATAATAATCTAAGTCGGTGACATGTGTCAGGGGCTTACTGTGGGCCAAGCATCCTTCATTCTCTTTACCTAAATTAACTTAGTGAATTTTCGTGATAACCATTTCAGGTGGGGACCATTCTTATCCTTCCTATTTTATAGACCAGAGAAACTGAGCACAGGGAAGTAGCTGGTCCAGGATACATAGCCAGGAAGTGAATTTAAATTTGGAGGTCCGCTTTCTGAGCCCTGCCTCTTAAACTTGATCCTGAAGTGTTCCTCGGGCTCAAAAGATGGGTGTGGAGCAGGTCAGTAAACAACCTTGCTAATGGGCAGGTCATTTGTGAGGGCAGGAGGAGGCCACAGAACTCTGCTTTAGGGATCATCCCCCATTTCTTTCCTTTTTAAAAAAAGACATTTATTTATTTATTTATTTGACAGCACAAATAGGCAGAGAGGCAGGCAGAGAGAGAGGGGGAGCAGACTCCCTGCTGAGCAGAGAGCCCGATGCGGGACTTGATCCCAGGACCCTGAGATCATGACCTGAGCCGAAGGCTGAGGCTTAACCCACTGAGCCACCCAGGCGCCCCGTCATCCCTCATTTCTTTGATGATCAGTGTTTCTGAAACCAAAATGTCTTAAAATTGTTAAAGATGCTTTGCCCCAAAGAGCTGCCATGACATTGATCACACCTCTTACAATAGAGGACATATGGTGACAAATACTTCTTGTGTTGAACTGAAGGGGAACAGAGCCAACCCACATTTACTATGAACACGGTTTATTGACGTGGAAACAAGACGGGCACAGAATGGCGCTGGGAGCCAAAAACAGAGCACAATGGGCTCCTAGGACCCCTGGCGTCTTCCCGGAGGGTGACTGCTGTCCTAACTTCTAATGGCCTAGATTTAGTCTCATCTGTTTTTAAACTTCATACACATTTAATTGTGCAGGATTCTCTTAAATCACTACTAGTCATTTCCAGTGATTTGTAAGATGACCCCATTTCGAACTGTTTTGTGTGAGCTGGAGACTCACTTTACTACGTGCTCTACTACTGACTTAGTATTTCTACTGACTACGTGCTACAGATTTCCAAGCCATTCTTTGGTTTTTGATGGTGGATTCTCCTTCCCTTATTGGAAATGGGTTCAGGGGACAACAATGTGGTTTTGAGGATGTTCTGGTAGTTCAGCTTGGGGATCCTAGCTCAGCTTGTTGAAAATGTGAAGATCGGGGCATCTGGCTGGCTTAGTGGGTGGAGCCTGTGACTCTTGATCTTGGAGTCATGAGTTTGAGGCCCTCGTTGGGTGTAGCGATTACTTAAAAATGAACCAAAAAAAAAAAAAAAACCACTTGAAAATGTGATATCAAGTGGATCAGGCTCTTGAGGACTGCAGTTCTCCAGAAGACCTCCCCTGCCAGTCCCCGGGACAGGCTTTGCACACCCCCACATCACCCTGTGTGCAGAACAAGTGCACATGGCTCCGTGGTGTTTTGGTTCGGGTACAGGGCTATGGAGAAACTCTTATTTTGAAAGGGAGACGGGAGCCCAGCATGAAGGAAACGCAGAACAATGTCTTCCTGAGCTGCACCTGCACAGCCAGGGCCTAATGAGTTTGGGTTGATGGAACCCAGACCTCAGGAAGGATTATAAATTCTCATTTGATTTGATTTGCTTCTAAAATACCTTAAACCAGCTGTGCCTGCCCAGCTGACCCAGGAGTCTGTGACTGCTCTGGGGGAAGGTCTGGAGAGGCACCTTCCTGTCCCGCGGCAGCTCCTCTCGCCACCGCCAGACGCTCCTGGGGTCTCCTCTGGGCAGGGGCCCCTCCTGCCCCTGCCATGCCCCGTGATTGCTAGCCTCTGTGTCCTCGAATTCTCAGGGAGCCTCATAACTGAAGGCTCCTTCGTGTCTCCATTTTCTAGAAGGGAGACGCTGAGCCTCCCAGAGATGGATTAACTCATCCTGCGTCCCTGCTGGCGATTGGCAGAGCCCATGTTCCAACCCAGGCCATCAAGCCCCCTGGCCCACCTGAGCCCCAGCTTTCTAAGGCCTCTTGAGCTGAGTGAGGCAAGGACTCCCGTGGGGGAAGTTTCTGGACGCTCTTCGCTAAGGTACTTGGGACTCTGCCAAGGGCCATGCAAGTGGGTACAGCAGATGAAACGGTGGCGAACAACAAAACAGTGACAGCTACTGTCTTTCAGGACCTCCCTGTGTGCCAGCGAGCCAGGCAGCCCCCGTGCCAGGGCTTCTCAAAGTGGGGTCCCCAGACTGTCCGGATCTCCTGAGAGTGTGTTAAAAATGCCGGTTCTTAGGCTCTACCCCTGAATGAAAAATGCTGGGTGTCAGCCCTGTGGTCTCTGTGTGAACGAGCTCCCGGACGGTTCTGGCGCACGCTGGTCTGCAAATCCCTGGTCTGTTTTAACCCACCAACGACCCCATGGAGGAAGTGTTCCCATCCTCCCGTCTTACAGGTGAGAAAGAAGTAAGTTGCTAAGCCCCTGGCGGGCATTGGAGCCGGGCCTCCCACCCCAGCCTCGCTCCACGGTTGAAGCCTTTGTTCTGTGCCCTCGCTCAGTTCGTGCACTCTTGGTTAAGATCTAGACAAGAAGACGGGTCGTAGCCAGATTAGCGGGCCAACCAGTACAATAATCAGAGCAGTTACGTTCAGGAGGGAAACGGAATGGGCTGGTGGGGAGGGGACATGAAGGGACGTGGCCCTGTGGGGCTGTGGCCATCCAGTTGAGCCCAGCTCAGTGAGAGGGAAGGGGCTGGGGTGCCGGACTGGACCTGCAGCAGAGCCCCTGCCCTGTGTGCTCGAACTTGCTGTGTCTGCTGATTATTCTGTGTGATGTCACTCACCAACGGACAGGTTCCCAGTGGTCCTGCGCCCAGAGCAGGAGCAGTCCTCATGCCTGTTTACAGACAGAACCGAGAGCCTTGGAACGGCCAGCTTCCAGCCCAGGCCTCACCCACAGCTCCAGGATTAAATTCTCGCTGCTTCTGTGGCATTTCTCACAACGGAGATGTCTTTGGTGGGCGGCGTGGGGGGAGGGGACCCTCCCCTTGTGCCTCTGAGAACCTGTATTCCGACCCTGGTTTGCAATAAGCTCTCCCTATATCTTGTTGCTCTGAGAAACCAGCACACGGATGCCACAGAGCATTGCTTTAAGTTCCCCGAGAACTTTCTACCACGATGGACAGGTTCTGTATTTGTGCTGTCCAAGGCGGGAGCCACGAGCTCCATGTGGCCGTTTAGATTCAGATGGGACAGCAGAACACACGTAAACCACCTCCCAGCCATATCAGCCGCGTCTCAAGTGCCCAGTAAACATATGTGGCTCGGGGCTGTCACACCAGAGGCACGGATGTATAATCCAGGTTTGGAGGTATTAGGCTGAACCATCGATAGGTCAAAATCGATAGAATGTGGGCAACTTTCTATGGTATGATGTAATGGAAGCTCAGGGAGGAGGCAAGACCAGGGAAATCCATCCCCCTGGTACAGAGAGAAGAACTGGGACCCCACCCACCTCGCTGAGAGCCCAGATGGGCCCAAACCCAGGTTCCCAGACTCTCTTGAGGTTTGTTTGTCTGTCTGCTCGGGGATTCTCAACTGGGCACGACTGACAGCTGGGGCTGGACCGTTCCCTGCGGGAGGGGGGCTGTCCTGTGCTCTGCAGGATGTTTAGCAATGTCCCCGGCCTCCACCCACTAGACGCCAGTAGCACCCACCCCCTGAGTCGCGGCAAACAAAAATGAATCCAAGCATTGCCCAATAGCCCTCGGTGGGGTTTTGTGGGGGAGGACAAAATCACCCCTAGTTGAGAATTACTAGTTGAGCTGAAAATAGTAGCTAGTTTCCATTCTTTCCCCTCCTTTGTAGTTGGGGGTGGGATTGGGACCCAGGGATCCCTGGGGGCTGGGTTCCTCCATCCACGGAGATGGGCTGCCCGTGAATGAGGAATGGCTGCCCTTGGTCGATGGCAGAGAGATCGACATTTGCCTACAGCTCATTTTTCTTTTGAGCTCTACCAGCGTCTGGGTCTTTTTAGGCAAACAACTGGCTTCAGCCCTAGAGATAATTAAACCCATCTTTTTTCCCCTCTCTCCACCCCATGCCCTAAACCCTTTGGTCCATTCAATTCACAATGATAACATTGTTCGAGCAATACTGCGCACATGTTGACATGAAGTGTTTAATCTTGTGGTACAGTAATTCCCCTGCCCCACCCCCACCCCACATCTGTGCCGAGGCACCGATGACAAATGCGGGGCCTGCCAGCGGCCTCGCCTCCATGCCTGCGTCTCTGGCCATCTAACAAGGAGGCAGTGTCTGCGAAGACCCTCTCGGAGCGCCTGGCGCTGGGACTCCAGGTGGTCTTCTTGGCAGCCCAAGTATTTGGTGGAAAGTTCGAGAGTTGAAGCAGCAGTTCAAGGGCAGGGAGACAATGCTGCTTGTGTGCCCTCTGCCAGGCAGGGCCCTGCCCTCCAACCCGGTGTGGAGGGCTAGGGAGGGCAGAGGATGGGGAGACAGATGAATGCTACGCCGTCTTCAGGCTGTCACCCTCTCTCCGGGGCGACTTTGACCTTGGGGAGGAGCAAAACTTGCAAACCAAAGAGGCACCTGAGTCGAATGCAGTCATTACTCTCTGAGTGCAACTTTTAAGGTTACTCTTGAGTTCTCCAAGAGCTTCCGATACTCTAGAGTTGTCCTTAACCTGATTATCTCCGTGGCTATGACGTCTGCGGAGGCGTCCAGTGTCAGAGAGCCAGTTGGCATGGCTGAGTGGTGAAGCCCATGTGGGTATTCAGACCAGCCCTGTGGCTGTGGGAAAGTGATTCTATGGCTCCGAGCCTCAGTGTTTCCATCTGTAAAGTGGGCACGATTCATGTGCCTACCTCCGAGTAGGATTTTTGCAAGGATCAGTGAGATGTCGTGTGTGACACATGTGATGTGATGTTCAGGACAGTGAGAGGGCCTTTACAGTTTTGACTCACCCCCATTCCGGTGGCTATTCTCCAAACAAAACCGAACCTCAGAAAATAACCGGTCGGCACGTGTTGGTGAGGATGTAGAGCAATTGGAGCCCTTGTGCGGCATTGGGGAGGCCTCTGAAATGGTGCAGCTCTGCGGAAAACAGCATGACAGTTCCTCAACAAATTAAAAACAGAATTACCCTATGGCCCAACAATTACTTCTAGATACAGACCCGAAAGAATTGAAGGTGGGGCTTCAAGGAAATATTTGCCTCCCCGTGTTCATAGGGGCGTTATTTATAGTAACCAAAAGGTCGAGGCAACCTGAGTGTCCATCGACAGATAAACAGATAAACCAAACATGGCCTGTACACACAACGTTCAGCCTTGAAAAGCAAAGGGAATCCTGACAGATGTCAGATGCTCCCGTGGAGATGAGCCTGGAGGACAGGAGGCTCAGGGAAATAAGCCAGACACAAAAAGATCAGTGCTATAGGGTTCCTCTGGTGGGACGTCCTTCGAGGAGGTGAATTCAGAGACAGAAAATGGAATTGTGGGTGCCAGGGGCTGGGGTTGGAAAATGGGGGCTCGTTTAATACATCTTTCAGTCTTGCAAGATTAAGAGAGTTCTGTATATTGGTTGCACGGCGCTGTGAATGTATTTAACACAACTGAACTATAAAAATGGTGAAGATGGTAAGTCTTATGTATATTGTACCTCAGTTAAGAATCAAATTGAAAAAACAGTAGCCATTAGCCAGCTCAGGGGTCAGGCAGCTGACAGAGTTGCAATCCTTTTTTTTTTTTTTTTAAGGATTTTATTTATTTGCCAGAGAGAGAGTACACACAAGCAGGGGGAGCAGCAGGCAGAAGGAGAAGCAGGCTCCCCGCTGAGCAAAGAGCCCAATATAGGACTCGATCCCAGGACCCTAGGATCATGACCTGAGCCGAAGGCAGATGCTTACCAGACTGAGTCACCCAGATGTCCCCAAAGCTGCAATCCGACTGGGCTTTTATCTGTCTTTGTCCCACCGCATGATGACAGAGGGCTCTCACACCTCACTGGGATGGTCAAGAAGGGCTTGAGGGTGTGAGGACACACGGAGGTATTTTCTTGGGAGCATCTATCATTTTAGACTCTTACGTGATAGTCCTTTCCTATGCCTTTAGGAAGGTGTCCTCTCTTCTGTAGCAGACCTGTGTCAGCACTCGTGTTCCCGAAAGAATGTTTTCCTGTTAGAGTATTTGGATATGTCTGGTCCATTTTCCAGAGCTCCCAGTTTATGTCATGCCCCTGCTAACTTTTTCAAGCTCCTTCATCTCACCATGTAAATCTTTGAATGAATGAAAAGTCATCATCAAGGTTCACATCCCTGAAGCTGTGGGGCCATAAATTGCCTTCCGACAGCTGCCTTGGTCACAGTCAGCTCCAGTGAATTCTGGAATGTGCCAGAACCTTCCGGATGAATTGCATCCCTGTAGGAAAGAAGGAAGCCTGCATTGGAAATTTTGGAGTTAAATCAGGATTGGCGGGAGGATCTGGGACACGGGATCTTAAGCAGTCAAGGGTCCTTGAAAGCTCAGTTCTAGCTTCTGGTTATATTATGGTCTTTGGTTGGTTCTCTTGGTTCCCAGAGCCTCATCATCATGAAAGAGGTTCATAACTGGAGCCCTTTGGGACCAGTCTGTTTCCTCTGCCTTTTCTCTGGGGCTGGTCAACCTCCATCCTTCTTCAAGACTGCGCTCAAGACTTTTCCCGTGAACTCCCTCGTACCTAAACAAATGCACTGGGGTTTGCTAGAATAAACTAAAATGAACTGTTCCTTTAGGGGCTGTGTCTCCTTTGGCCCCATTGCCTGTTACCCCCAAACTCTTGACATGAAAATGGTCAGATGCATATACCAAAGTTGACCATGCTCTCCTGCCCTCTGACCTCCTGCTTCGAAGTATTTACCCAATAGAAATGTGGTCCGAGAGGCACACGCAAGGATGTTCCTCAGAGCGCAGTTTATAACAGTCCCAAACGGGAAACTGTCCAAAGGCCCATCAGAGAATAGACTGTGGCCCACTCACGCCACAGGGTTCTACACAGCAGCGGAAATGAACGATCACCACTATAGACAACCAGCCGGACGCAGACACAGAAGGGTAAGCGCTCGGCGGGCGAACTGAGTCTGTGGCGTCAGGTGTTGGGTTGGTGGTCACTGGTCCAGGAGGGGCCCCAGAGGTATCTTCGGTTCGAGGAATGAATGTACCGTTTCCCGCGCTGGGTACGTTTGTGTTGAGATAGTTAATCGAGCTTTGGTCTGTATGCTTTACTGTATGCATGTTATTTAAAGGCTAGAAGGAATTTTCACGGAGAGTAATATATTCAATCCAGTCGCCTTATGGAGTCCTACGTGTGTCAGGCTGTGCCGGGCACTGGAGGTTCATGATGGGGTCAGTCATTGCTTTCTGCTCGGTCAAGGGGTTATCTTGGTGATGACCTGGGTGGCTCAGGTGTTTAGCCTCTGCCTTCAGCTCAGGTCGTGATCCCAGGGTCCTGGGATCAAACCCCGCATCGGGCTCTCTGCTCAGTGGGGAGCCTGCTTCTCCCTCCCCCCCCCCCCCCCGCTTGTGTTCTCTCTCTTGCTGTGTCTCTCTCTGTCAAATAAATAAAATCTTAAAAAAAAAGGGGGGTCATCTTTTGTTTGGAAATTATCCAAGTCTAAAGAATGCAGTTTTCCCGGCAAATGGTCACTTGGAGGTAACCACAGTTGCCTGGATGTGTTTCCCCGCCCATCCATTTCCAGGTGTGGAATATTACTGGGCTTGTGATTATTTTGTGCAGACCAGCTTTGGTTGCAAATGGTAGGTTGCGATCTGTCAAGTTGCAAACCCTCACTCCAAGTGAGCTTAAAGGGGACTTGTTTGAGGGGTTCCATGTAACCCACAGATTAGAAGAACTGAAACCCCGAACTTCAGGAAGGGGATCACCACACCAAAGGATCAAACCTGAGAGGCCTCCCTCCTCAAGGCTGGTGTCTCTGCCCCCCTGCCTGGCATCATCCTTCTCGCAGACCCGCTTCCTCTGCGCAGCAGGGGCACGTGGCGGCCCACAGTCCCAACTTATACCCTTAGAGTTCAAGGCAGAGAAGACAGACAGGGGCTGTTGAGCAGCCGGTTTGAGGAAAATAAAAGACATCCCGTGTTTGGCCCAGCTTGGGGCTTGTTCCCTCCCATCCCTCAACTCTGCAGAAAAGGGTCATGGGACAAGATGGCGGCTCCCTTGGGACCACGTGGTTTGACGGAGAGAGCCCCAGCGAGGTTTTCTAAGAGAAAGAGGTGGTACAGTCACATCACCTACTTGTGACATGACAGCGAGCCGTCAGTCCTGCAGCTACTTTGCCCACCCAGCGGGAGCAAAAGAAATATGATACCTTCTATGCCTGTTTTCTCGCACTTGTAAGAATGTACTGTATTCTGGGGTGTATGAGTATGTGTGGACATAGTATAAATATATTGGGGCATCCATACGCCCTCATTTTACAGGGTTAAATACAGTTCTACAAAGCACGGTTCTCAACACCTACACTTCGGTGCTGGTTAAATCCGTGCTGCTCCCCCGCAGGTCTACACGGCAAGATCCATTTGGTTATCATACCCCTTTGTTCAGAGGACACTAACTTAGTGAGAGCTATGCCTGTACCTTTTGTGTCATGTCAGTGGGAGGAGAAGCTTAGATGCTGAGAGGAGGCAGAACTCTGGGACTGTACGTGGGGCGGGGAGGTCTCACCTCGCAGGTCCGAGGGTCATGGGAGGGGACGCGCTAGTGGGTGGCTTCCGGTTCCCACCTGCCTCTACCTTTTATGAACACCCTCCAGCCCAGAAAGACTCCTCCCAGAACCAGCTTTGGGGTTATTATCCCAGGCTTTTGTAAAATGACACTAGAATTGGCTCTGGGGACAGTCTTCGGGCTGGTTGCTGTCAGGATGGTGTTTTCCGGAATCCATTTTCTTTGGACTTATCTTTTGGTCTCGGGGATTTGGGCCCTTTTAATCTTTTGAAGATGAAAGTCTTCGTGAATGCCTGTGAGCTCTCTTAGCCGGTGGGGTGCTGGAATGTTCAGGGCGGTGCAGAAAAAGCTGGATTCCCAGGGTCTGGGTTGCTTTCGGAAGGCTTCTCTTTATGGACAAAGGGAGATACCAACTCTAGACAATCATTGAAAAACCCAAGTGCTGGGAAATCAGGTATGGTAATGTAAGAAAGACGTGTAAAGCTGTATTTTCTCCCTAAAAGTACATGCTTCTACCTACTTCAGGGGTGATAGTTGAACCGCCTTTTGACCCCTGAGCTCGAAACGGTGTGGATTCCCTACCGTGGAGTGGCTTCTGTGTAAAATGGAAGCCTTGGAGGGATGAGATTTGGAATTTGGTTAGGACTTTGAATTATGAACTGCTCTTTTTTTTTTTTTTTTAAATGACTGTCTTTGATAGATTACAAAATTATTTTTAGAACCCACGGTGATGTGGTTTCAGGAAGAGCAGAAGGTGAACGTGGTTCCTACTGCTCATTGTCTTAAAATAATTAATGAAGGCCATGCATGCAGAAAGCTGTCCAGGAGAGCCTGCAGATGTTGGCAAGAAACTTAGCCTGACGCTATGCATATATCTTGTTAACAAAAGAAACCTTACAACCTTGGTATCTTAACTGTCTTAACAGTTAAGATACATTTTATCTTATACATTTAAGAAGTTATGTATACACCTGCTGCTACAGATTTATTTTTGTGATTATGTGTCAGTGTTTTCGTTCTTCCCTGGGTGTGACTTGAATGGTTGCACCTGTGTTAATGCCCTGCTCCTTCAAATATTTCTTTAATGTTAGGTCTGACTGTGATATTTTTCAAATACATTTGTCATAGCTGAACTATGCCAATACCCACCTGCGAATAAGGCTTCTTCTGTATGGTTTGGCATTCTCCCGCCTCACTGTTTGAGAGGCCCCATGACAACGGCAGACATGAACTTATATTGCTGTAAGTGCCGACTCTGTACAGAGAAAGGGGCACTATCATTACTCTGGGACGAGGGGAGGCATGCAGAGGTTAAGGAGCTCGGCTGAGACCACACAGCTGGTAGGGACACAGATTCGAGCTGAGTGCACTTGGCTCTAGAAAGGGTCAAGGTCAAGGGTGTGAGCTTCGGAGCCTAGCCATAGACTAAACTTGTGACCTTGAGCAAGTCACCTGCTTCTCCGCACTCAGGGTCCTCATCTGCGAAATGGGGATCAATCCCACCCTGCCGGGCTGGGGGTGCTCAGAGCAGGAACCAACTCCGAGCAAGTGCTCCGTGAATATGCCTTTTTGTCCTTCTGGGTTGTTCAGCTTCTTCATTGTAAGTGGGGGGTTCTGCACCCCCATTCTCTGGGGCAGGACTGAGACAGATGGTTGGAAATGGAGACTTTGCGTGGCCTGTCAGCTTGTGGGGAAGGAGGTGGCCCGTGGGATGCTCCCCTGTTCTTCCACAGCTCCCGGGGACTTTAATGGGACTATCTAAGAGGATGTTCAGGGAGTGGCCAGAGAATCGGGGGGAAAAGCTAGCTGTTCACAGGGGAAGGAACCACAGGAAGATGAGGTTTTCGAAGACAGGAAGAACCAAGTGCTGCATGCTGGTACCTGGAAGACTGGCAAGATCATGGCCATAAGACAGCCTTTCCATTTAGTTAGGAGATGGTCTTCGGTGAGCTCAGGTCGGGGGGTGCTGCGGGGCTGGAGGGCAGCTCAGGCACAGCCACTGGCTGCTCACTCAGTGAGGGGGCCCGGCTGGGGGACTGCATAGGCTCATGCACAGACTGCTCGCTGGCAGGGAGGTGCTCTCCAGGGGTGGCTGCCTTACTGCCCTCAGCCAGTCCCTTGCAAAAAAGCCCTTGACCACCCCCAGACTGGGCCCATCTCCCTAACAGGATGAACTTGTGTTTCTCCACTATTCCTCCTGGCACCCTCTAAAAAAGCTCCCAGGGCAATAGTTGGGGTGAACAGCTCGGCAATATGACTAATGGGGAACACAAACAGTTCCCCTTCCGTGCACGCCTCCCCACATTCACCAGATACGGGGCACAGGGCTACCAGAATGCCCTGCTCTGAGAGCCCCAAATTGGAAACGACCCGAATGCTCACGGACTGCAGAATGGACATGTGAATTGTGGTGAAATCCACGCGGGGACTATTACACGGCGTCAGGGCTGGGTGGCCGTCCCCAGGCACGCGATGGACCACACAAACACTGTTGAATCAAAGAGGCCACGGACAGAAGAATATGTATGGTGTTATTTCCTGTTTGTGATATTCTGAAACGAGCAAAACCAACCTGAGATTTGAGAAGTTGGGGGAGAGGAAAGGGGAGCTGGCGACATTCTGGTTCTTGGTCTGGGAGGAGGCCCTGTGGGGATGCTCACGGCAACACATGCAGAAGCACACACAGGCATTTTGCGCACACTCCGTGTGAACGCTGAACAGCAACGAGAAAGTTCTGACCACAGGCCTAGGAGCTGCCCTTGAAGAGCCGGAGGCATGGCCACTGAGAGGCGTGGCTAAGATTTGGAGGGGTCTGGGTTTGAGGTCCCGCTCTGGCCCTGGACAGGGCAGTCAGTCCCTCTTGGCTCTTAGGTACGTCCCCTACCAACGTGGCATTGCGCTCGCCTCCTAGGGTGACCTGAAGGTTGAGTGAGAAGGATGACAGAGGCCTGGCCCCGGGCGTTAACACAGTGACTGATGCAGGGTGCTTTGCTCTGCTCCCTCATTCTGAGGTCCCCTCCTGATGCTCACTTGACCCCCACCGTGGGCTGCACTTCCTAGAGGCTGCCATAAAGACCCTTCCCCCACCCGCTTTCTGCATAAATCAAAGCGAGGGACGCCCCCATCAGCATTCTTTGTCCCCCCAACTTAGCCTTTCCCTGAGACTAAGTCAGGAGGCAGGTGCTCCGGATGGGGTCAAGGACAGAGCAAGTGAGGAGGACAGGTGCAGTCTTCAGTGACCACGGGATGTTTTCTGGAGAGGTCATTCTTGTGGCCAGCTCTCCACGTATGGCCCAAGATTCCAGCAGCTGAAGTCCTTCCTGAGGTCACCTTCCCGAGATCTCCCCGGAGGCAGAGTCACTGCTGTGCCCAGCCAGAGTCCCCTGGCCTTGAAGACTTCACCTGCCGCATCTGCCCAACAGGAAACAGCCTGATGAGTGGATAATCCGTCACTACCCCAGCCCTCATCCCAGTATCTTTTAGAACTATTCTTAAGGTTTAAAACAGTTTTGTTGTTGTTGTTTTTAAACGAAGGTCTGTAGGAAGGGCCGCTGGGCTGCCGGTGTTGGGAACCCTTTTCCTCAAAGGCATTCGTGTCTGCCTGCAGCTGGGCAGCCCTGACCCTGCCTGAGAGCCTCTAGGGATTAGGAAGCTGAAGCCAGAGGTGAAGCTGGGCACATTTCTCCTCTATTTCTCATATCCCTGATGGTCCCCCACCGCAGGCAGGAAGCAGAGATGGGACCGTGTCTCCCGGGAGAGGAAAGGTATCTGCAGATGTCACACGCTTGCTCGAACTTGGCCATTCTGCGTCTTTCCAGCCCTTGATTCCCAGCTTCATCCCTGCTCCGTTTTGGACCAGAGGATACATGAACCTCGGAAATCACAGGCCCCTTCCAGAAACACTCTTTTTGGGCTTACATCCATTTAACATTTATTATTGATAAAATGGGTGTAATCTCTCAGTCTAGTCTCACTGCTGGTATAAAGGAGAAGAGTTGAGGCCTTTGCCTTGTTTTTTCCAGAAGTCATTTTAAAAAGCCACACCCCCGACCTTGCCGTTTGCCGCTTTTTCTGCTTTTAGTCTAAGGCCGTAGCTGGAAACTCTGGCGGTTGTTAGAAACATCTGGGGTGCTTTAAGAAGTACGGGTTTCTGGGTCCCCTCCCCAAAGATACTGAATCAGTTGGCTCAGAGGGGGGTGAGCACAGCGGGGGCCCGGAGCCCCCCATGTCAGCCTCCCACCCCCATCTTCAGTGATTTCACTTCGGGAGCTCGAAATCGGCTGAGATGGAAATTGACAGACACGACTGATAAGGTCCCAGAGACCCACTTCCTCAATATTGACCAGCCCACCACTGGGACAGGGCCTCAGCGTTTTCCCACAGCCCCCATGGTGATTCCCACCTGCTGCTGGGGCTGAACACCACTGGGCCTCAGGGACCTCATGACAAGCAGAATGAGGTCTGTCTACACTCGTCATAGCTCACCGTTGTCGAGCCCTCCCAGAGGCTAAGCTGCTGGTGTTAGGTTTCTTAGCTCTTCCAACAACCCATGCAGGATGATGATCCTCATTTTTAGATAAGGAAACGGAGGTCCAGAGAGATTAGTGGTACCTTGTGCAGGCCTGCCAGTTAGTGGCTGACCCTGGGTTTGAACCCAGGCCCACGGACCAGAGTGTGTCCAGGGCCTCTGGGATGGCTTGGTTGGTGCCCCACTCTTCCCAGTGGGTGGATGCCGAGTCACTGCTTTCGTTCAAGGGGACCACAGGGCCAAAGCTGTGCGTCTCCAGGCTGCTGTGAGGCAGCATGGAAGGGGCGGTGAGCACCAGGGGGTTCCGGCCGCGGGCGGGCTTAGACTCTGCGGCGGGAGAGTGGGAGCCGGGAACTAATGAGCCCTTGGTGTGGCGTGTGCTTCCTCCCTCCAGTGGAGCACGACAAAGAGTTCTTCTACCCACGCTACCACCATCGGGAGTTCCGGTTTGATCTTTCCAAGATCCCGGAAGGGGAGGCTGTGACCGCAGCTGAATTCCGGATCTACAAGGACTACATTCGGGAGAGCTTTGACAACGAGACGTTCAGGATCAGCGTTTACCAGGTGCTGCAGGAGCACTTGGGCAGGTGGGTGCTGGGACCGGTGCCAGGGAGGGGTGCCGACCTGCCCTCAGCGGCAGAGGAGCAAGGGGTTGGTGGCCGGGCTGGGGCCGGGGCGGTCGGGCCATTTATGTCCCAGGCCACCAACCACGTGCCAGGCCCTAAACTGCATCTTTTTCGTCAAGAAAGTTTATGCTGCGGGCTGCTTCTTTAAACTTTCCGCGTTAGCAAATCGACTTAGGAATGGGGGATGGCCAGGTGAGCCCGTGGGCACGTTGTGGGTGGTCTTCAGGGGCACAGAGGGGATGGGGATAGGGAAGAGGAAGAAGCATTTTTTGAGGGTCTCTCTATGTCCTCTTGCTCACCGTGAAGCCCACCACATGACCTCAGACAACCAGTGAAGGCGGCCATCCGTAAGAAAATGGGATCAAAACCCCAACCCAGAAATAAACAGGCAGAGAGAGAACTCGGCCTTCTAAGAATCATGAGGTCAGGAACCCAGATCTTGGGTTGATAGACTTGACTGTCTGGAGACCCTTTAGTTTTGAGGTCTCCTGAGAGGTCAGGAGGCTCAGAGATGGGCCAGAGCATGGAGTGAGCACATTGGTCCTTCCAGAGGTGACTGTGACACGCCCCCCACCCCCACCCCAGTGGTGCTGCCCAGGGGCTGGCTCTATGGCGGGCTCAGGCTGGTGGACTCCTGTCATGGCTGGACGCCCCAGTAAGGAATGGCAGGAAGGTGCTGTGGGCGCCTCCTGATGGACAGTCCCGGCATTTGCAGTGGGAATGGGGACCTGTTACCACCCTGGGGACAGAGGAGAAGTCACCACCTCCTTCACGGGTCATCTTCTTAAAGACTAAGACAGCCAAGCCTCTCTTTCTAAGGGTTTCCACTGTTTTGCATTTGTTACCTGGTTTGTATTCCCGCAGCCCTGTGGGGCGGCCGCTCCTCTGGGACACGGGGAGCGTTAGGAGCTGAAAGCCCAGAGTGAATCATCTGCCTGCCGCCACCCAGGGAGACAGTGGCCAAATTAGGACTTGAACCTGGGTGTGCAAAAAGTAGTTCTTTTGAAAAGAGACGTTTGCAAAGGTAAGACCGTCACATTGTCACATGGACAAGAGAACAGCAACTACAGTGACCAGGAAGGCTCCATCCCGGCTCTGGGCCCCGGTGCCAACCCCCAGGCCGCCTCTGCTCCCTGTTCCTTGAGGTTCTCCACCCGTGCGACGGGCGGGAGGCACGTTATTTTTGTGGACATTATTTCACATCGGCGTGTGTCCGTCAGACACAGCCCCAGAGAGAGCATCGTGGGGTCCGAGGGCGCACACGTCAGTAACAGTTCAACTTCGCTGGACCTACAACAGCCTAGGGGAGGGCCGATCTCCTGTGTGCTCACAACATCATCTCTGATCCAGCTGTTTTGGTCTTCGTCAGTCTGCATTGAGGACCCCCGCTTGTGTGCATGGCCCTACTCGCCCTACAGCGAGGCCAGCAGACGCCCCTGGAGAGGAGGGTCCCAGAAGGAGGGTGTGCTGTGGGGGAGGCGGCAGGTGGTCTTGGGAGGCACCTCCGAATCCTACGATGGTCCCTCAGTGAACCCCGACATCGGTGCCCCGCCCCTCAGACCGAATATAGGAAGAAGGATGGAGTTCATTTTGGGGGTGTGACACACGTTTGCTCTGGATTCTGACAGACCCCCCAGGACTCCTGAACAAAAACATATGTCAGACTTTTCTCCTGAAGGCCGGCGAGGACGCAGGTACCACCGGCCATTTGTCACCAGCACTCCATGGGCCCCCTCGTGCGAACGCCGAGCCGCACTCCCTCCCCACCCCTCCCGGCAGGCTCCCCACACCTGCCTCAGGAGCGTCCCCCAAGAGACTTCACCTCAGGCATGGCTGCTCCGAGTGGGTTCGGCTGAAGGGAATGCAAGGGTTGGCTGGTGCCACCTGGGCCGCTCTTTCTCCGAGTTTCCTGAGATGCCGGGCAGGAAGGCCTTTGCCCTCCCTGGCCACTGCAATGTCCCCAGGGTTGGCTGGGATGCTGCCGCTTCCCATGAGGGGCGTCGCCACCCACCGGTCCCTGAGACGGGCAAGCCTGGTGTGACAGGCACGGGACCTCCTTTGTGGGGGTCCAAGGCCGCTGCACTTGGAGAGAGACGTGTGAGCTTTGGAGCTGGTCTCTGGGGACAGGGGCCTCGTCTGGATTGGTGGCTGAGGAGAGGGCTGGTTTTCTGGGGCTGTGCTCACAAAGTCCCACGAGGTGTGTGGCTGCAAACAATGGAAATGGGCTCTCCTAGGGTTCTGGGGGCTCGGAGTTGGAAGGCAAGGTGTTGGCCGCCTCTGAAAACTTTGAAGGGCAGGGGTGGTTTCCTTCCTGCCTCCTCCAGCTTCCAGGGGTGTTTCCGTCCTCTCTCCGCTCTCTTTCCACGTGGCTTTGCACCTTCGCGGGACCTTCTCCTGTGTGCCTCTCTCCTCTTGGAAGGAAACCAGCCATCTCGACCGAGGGGCCCTCCCTGCTCCCATGCGACCTCACCTTACTTAACCAAGCGAGTTAATCTGCAGAGACCCTCTTTCCAAATACAGTCACATTCACAGGTACCTGGGGTGGGACTCGAGCCTATCTTTTTAGGGGGTACACTCCAACCCACAGCACGGGCTGGAGGAGATGGGCAGGAAACCGGGAGGCAAGGACGCAGACAAGCTGGCCTCATAAAGCGATCAAGCAGTCATGGATGGCCGTGGCTGTGCCGAGCTGGGGTGTCTGAATGACAGGAAGGCTCTGGCAATGGGGCGTGGGCTGGAATAGGGCGAGTGGCAGGAGAACAGCAAAGGCTGTGGTCCTAAGGTGGGGACAAGCACGGGTTGTCGGGAGGACAGAGGGACGTGATAATACCCAGATGGGGCGAGCCACTTGGTCCTTGCTTAATGAAACACGAGCCTTGGCTTCCCCACCAGGCTGCCAGCAGCTGCTTGCCTTTCTGCCTGTGTCAGCCTGCTGGCATCGTGGGCACGTGTCCCGTCACGGTTTGAGGCTGCTGCCTCCTTGACCTTGTCTTAGTTCCGTGAGGTGGATCCAGAGGCCCTCGGGGAGGGGAGAAGGCCTGAGTCACTGCGGTTGGAAGAGGGACGGGTGGGACGGCTGTCTGCTGCTCTCTGGCAGGAGGCGAGGGTGGGCATCATAGGGTGCCCCCTGTGAGCAGCTTAGCCACAGGCCACCTCTGGGGGCTGCGAGCCTCGCTTTGCGTTCCTGACTCTGGGGGCATTTGGTTTGCTGGGAGACCAGGTTCCTCCTTAGCAAATGTCTGATCACCTGCTGTGTGCAGGGCACCGGCGGCGGAAGTAACCAGACCCACGCCCCTGCCCTCCAGGAGCTTCTCGGGCCGAGGAGATGACCTGGCGAGTGCAAAGTAGAAAAGAGGCAGGAAGCGGAGGGAGGGGGAGGGGCTGCTGTCTTTAGGTTTCTAAGTTTCCTTTCTGTCCCTGAAAGAAGACGGCAAGGCCTTTATTCTCCAGAAGTTAAGAGGTTAACAAATTTTTTTGAATTATTTATATGTGTTTTCTGGGTTGTTGTGGGTTGTTTTGTTTTTCTTTTTAATCCAGAAGCCATATGATTGTATTGTGTAATTCCCCGGGTGCGGCACCCGGCTCTTGAGGGTGTGGATTCAAATCCCCACACGACATACCAGCGTGGCTTCGGGAAGCAGTGACCTTGGAGCCTCAGGCTCCTCCTCTGTACAATGGGAATGATAACGCCGTCTACCTCCCAGGGCTTCCCTAGGGCACAGCAGATGCTCAGTAAAGGTTCAGTGTCACCAGCATCTCCCCCATCTCCATCATCCTCAGCACCACCACGACCCCTACATCACCGCCGTCGTCTTCACCGTGATCCCCGTCATCTCAGGGAATGCAGGGGTCTTCGAAGGAAAATGGGGGTGGGGGGACCCAAGATTTGGCTGCAGCGGTGCTTCCCCACCGTCTCTGCCGAATGCCTCATTTTGCAGTCTCCGGTGGGACGCAGGCCTAAGCTCGTGTGGAGCTGGGGCCCTCGTTTGCGTTTCCCCAGCTCTGGGGGCCAGGGAAGGGACACGCCTCTTCTTCAGGCTGAAGGCCTGTGGCTGATCTGATCCCCCGAGAAGCCCAGATCCTGTCGCTGCCACCCTGCTGTGTGGCCAGCCTGCTCCCTCTGACGAAGGGTCTGGGGTCTTGCTGCCGTCAGCCGCCCAGCTGCGTGGGGCCGGGACATCTGGCTCGCGGGCGAGCCTGCCTGAGCTCCAGGAAAGCTCTAGGGTGCTGGGGATTAGCTGGCTTTGGTTTAGCCTCAGCACCTCTCCCCTCGTGGCAGCCACTTCCCACCAAGTCCTCTTGATCTCTCGGAATCCAGATTAAATTCCGATATGAGCCGAGCTGGAGGCCTTGCACAGCCCTCGGGCCCCGCTCGCAGCGTTGCCCCGGACAGCTGGGGAGGCCGCCGGAGCCGCCCTCGACGGGCTGTGGGACGAGTGGGGCTGCGAGGCAGGTCTAGGGACGGGAGCCTTGGCTCCAGTGGCCTTGCTGGGGGAGTAGTGCTTGGGAGGGCAAGGGGTCAGAGCCTTCCCTCCTCTTCTGAACCCCAGCACTCAGGCTGGACCGCCTTGGGCCTGGCTTACAGGGGGTCGCATTAGTTAGCCAGTTTCCTTCTGGGCCGGACTCTGCGTTTCCATCCTCACCCCCCCTCCCACCTTGGGTCCAAGCTTGCTTCCCCAGGGCTGCCCCATCTGTGGGGGACGCAGGTGCTCCATGAGAAACCCCCGGAGGGGCACACAGGCCTGCTAGGACAGCAGAACCTCGCCAAAGGGTGTCAGCCACTGCCAAGGTCGAGATGATATTGGCAGCTGGATGAAAAGCGTCCCTCGGCCAGTCTCAGGGACTTTGGTTGCCAGGAGGGTGACCTCAGAGTGGTCTCCGGGGCCAAGGTTGGCTCAGCCGCAGCCTGAGTCACTGAGGAAGAAGGAGCTGTCCCCGTGACGGCTGGAGTGGGGGCCGAGGGGCCGTTTGCCAGGGAAGCCGGCAGGCGAGGAGAGGGAGGAGGCAAGCATGTGTCCCTTTGTTGTTGGGGGCTGGTGGGGGAGGGCTCTGTCACACCCAGTGGCCCTCCCCGGGATCCCCCCCGGCGCTCCTGGCTCCTCTCATGGAGGGAGCGTCCTGGGGCTCCTTGGCAGTGTCCTCAGCACCCCCAGAACCCTCACACCTGCCACAGCTCTGACCCCTCCCTCTCGAGAAGGAAGCCCAGCAGCTTCCTTGTCCTTAATCAATTTGGTGACAGGGCTCCTGGAGATCTGGTGAACATGCAGTCAAGTTCACCTTCTATGGGATGGGGGTGGGGTGTGTGTGTGTGTGTGTGTGTGTGGATGAGCTTCTGCGTTTCTGGCAAGCTCCCAGGGGATGCCCTTGTGATTTCCATCCAGGGAAACGGGGGTGGGGGGAGAAGGTGCATGGGTGCTGGGTGCAGAGCTGGTCCTAGTGGGAGAGCACTGAGGGCTCCGGGGCATAGCTCTCTGGACCCTTCGCCAGTCTCCCTCGTGCTACGTAAAGGTTAAGGACTTGGTAGCAGGACTGACTCTTTTCCTGACTTTAATCACCGTGAGCATGTCTGGGCAGAGGGACACGGTCACGCACCAGAGCACCTCCCCAACCCCCGCTCTAGGCTTGCCGTCATTGGGTGCTTTCTGGAAGTAACTGTGCCGGCCACTTCTACTTCCTTACGTACCTTGGAAAGGATCCTTGGAAAACTTGGTATCCCCATTTTCCAGAGAAAGTCCCCAGCCAGAGACTGGCTCAGGGAGAGGGAGTAACTTACCACAGCTAGAAGGTGACAGAGTTGGGACTTGAACTCGGGTCTCTGGGGTTCCGGGGCTCACGTCTTTGGCTATGGCAGCACCGTGGTGCGTCTCGCGTGCCCTGACTTCCTCACCTGGGCCTCAAACGATTGTGATTGTGATTCCCCAGCTCTGGTTCTCACCCTTGGCTGTGGCTAGAATCACTGGGGGGAGGGGGAATTGGTTTTTTTTTTTAACTCCTGATAAGTCAGAGTCTTGGGGGTGGGGCTGGGCATTTTGTATAGCTTGCGGGCTGCGGACAGGTAACCAAGAGCTCTCTTCTCTCCCATCTGTGAGCCATCTTCTCTGTCTGAGAGACAGAAGGGGACAGATAGGCTTCTGCGTTCCCTTTAGTCTGGTTTCTCAAAGACGACTGTTTTTCTCCATAGGACCGAGCCTGAAGTGCGGTCCTGACCCTGACTGACGGTCTCAGCGGCACCGGGAAGGGGCTGGCTGAGGGTGGGGATCCCCTCGGGCTCTGGCTCCAGAGGCTTCTGGAAGCTTCCAGAAGCAGTTTTCCGCTGCTCCTGAAGGCCTACGTGCCTGGTTCCCCGTCTCCTGGCTTGCACGTCTCGCCACTACACCTCAGCCCCAGGGCGGGAGCTCTGGTTTTGAGCTGCTTTCTCAGGAGTGGCCGACTCAGCTCCCTATAGCCGTTTCAGAAGGCAGGAAAGGAGCCGCTGGCTGCCTGAGCACCACCAGACGTTCTGGAAGTTCAGGGGAGAGCAGGGCCTGGGGCAGTCTGGTAAAGGACACGGCAGGTTTCTTAGCACCTTTGTCGAATCCCAGCTCAGAGCTGCTTGGACAGGAACAGAGGCCCCTGATGCCTCTTGGTTCCGCTTGGGGTCCCCTCCTGCATCCAGAGAGATCACTCTGGAAGAAGCCTGCGTGTAGGGACAACGTGCTGGGCAGAGACTGTGTCCAGTTGGCGCCGTTGGCTTCTGGTCCTGCAGGCTGTGGCTGACTGGTGGGCCTTGGTGGTTTTTCTGATCTTTGTGCTTTTGTTTCCGTCCATAATTCATCCCAAGCCTGTCTTTGTGGGGAGAGTCGGGTTGGTGGGGAAACAGTGATGACAGGTTCCGTGCCTATGACTGACCGGGTCAGTGCTTAGCAAGCCAGGGCCTGCGTCCTCCCTCCCTCTTCCTGATGACCTCGAGAGGTCCATGTTCTCCCATTTTGTGGATGAGACCGTTGGGGCACAGAGTGTTAGATGACCCTCCCGAGGTCACACACTAAGGTGGAATTCAAAACCAGGTAATACGTGCCAGCTGGGGTGCTGGGGTCCCGCCTGGACAATTCTGATGTAGCTGGTCCTGGTCTCAC
>PISX010024293.1:0-28168 GCA_004024625.1 Mellivora capensis
CATATGGTTTCACTTATTTGTGGAGCATAACAAATAACATGGAGGACATGGGGAGCTGGAGAAGAGAAGGGAGTTGAGGGAAATTGGAAGGGGAGGTGAACCATGAGAGACTATGGACTCTGGAAAACAACCTGAGGGGTTTTGAAGGGGCGGGGGGTGGGAGGTTAGGGGAGCTGGTGGTGGGTTTTAGGGAGGGCACGTATTGCATGGAGCACTGGGTGTGGTGCAAAAACAATGAATACTGTTACGCTAAAAAGAAATAATAATAAATTTTTAAAAAAGACAACAAAAGGAAAACCATTTCAGAGAGGAAATTGAAACAGAAAATAAATATATAAAGACAATTTTAACTGAGTAGTAACCTAAGAAGTGCAAAGGTTTGTAAGTAAATTTTCATCCACAAAAATATAATTTCAATCTATTTTTATTCCTTTACAGATAATATTTTTTAAGTTGGCTTTAAGGTTTGTTTTTTTCTTTGAAGTTTTGATATTTAAACAGTTTGCATCTAGGTGTGGGTCTTTTTTTCATTTACTAGGTTTGATATACTCTGTTCCTTTACAGTTTGACAATATGCATTTTTCTTCAGCTCTGGGAATTTCTTTCTCTTTTATCTTTGACTATTTTCTTCTTTTTATTTTTCTATATTTTTTTATAATAAAATGCCTTTTAGGCAGATGTTGAACTTTCCAGATAATCTCCATTCTTCTTATCATACTTCTCTATCTCTCTCTGTCTCTCTCTTTGTTTGTCTGTCTCTTTCTGTATGATATAGATACATATATATGTATTATATAAGAAATATATGTATTATATAAGAACGTATATTAAGAAAGAATATCATTAGCACTTCCAGAAAAATTGAGGAATTCATGGAACAAAAAAATGGTTGAATGAAGCATGGTATATAATGAACAGCTATATAAAAACATTGGAAAGATCTCTGTATACTGCTATGGAAGAATATCCAGGATCTCATTAGGCAAAAAAAAGTGCACAAAAAATGTATATAGTTTACTGCCTTTTATTTAAGAAAGAAGGGAGGTAAATAGATAGCTAGATACATATTTATATACATTCACATATGTGCTTATATTTTAAATGTAGAGATAAGCCAAAAATTAACAAAATTATTATCTAAAGTGTAGGAGGGATAGTTGGGAGTTAGACTTTCTCTCTAAAGTGTCTTTATTGCTTTGTAACTTGACTTTGGGTTTACATAAATATTTTGTAAAGTCACAAAATGAAACTAAATAGAAATAAAAGACAAAGCAATTTTTAAATAAATGAAGCCAAAATGAAGCAAATGAACATGACTGTAAATAGATTAGTGGATTAACCACAGTAAACTATTTCAAGTTACTTAAAAACAGAGTAATTTCACTACATATCCCCAGAGTAATTTCACTATATATTCCCACTACATATTCTTTAACATAAAGAAAAACTGTAAAATAAACTATATTGTTACTAATAATATTGATATTGCTATTTTGAAATAAATATAACATAAGCAATCATGTTAATGACATTAGAAACCAAGATCTGCAGGATAAGAGAAAAAATGCATAAGCAAAATCGAAGAAGTAAAATTTGAAATCTTGTATTTTAACTTCAAGCAAATTATTACATAATATTCCTTTGCAAATCATTTTAGATTTAGTGCTATTTTTCCTCAATTGCTTTATTAAATTTTTTTTAATCTGGAGGGTAAGACATTCTTTCATTTTTCTTTTCATAATGACTTGCAGGCCTGATACGATACTTAGTACTGTAGCTGCCAGAAATTGGTATCGTAACTCTTGCTGCTATGGAGTAAGAGCTGGACTTATTTTGAATAAGAATGAAAGCATTAAAAAAAATCTGATTTCAAAAAGAAGTTTTCTTTAAAATCTTTGTAAAATGGGTGCATCTGGGAGGCACAGTCACTTAAGAGTCTAACCCTTGAATTCGCCCAGGTCATGATCTCAGGATTGTGAGATCAAGCCCCACATCAGGCTCTACATTGGACATGGAGCCTGCTAAAGATTCTCTCTCCCTCTCTCTCTGCCCTTCTTCCTTCCCCCAGCCCCCCCAAAAAACCCCAAATAAATAAAATCTTTGTAAAATGGCTGTAAGACTGACTCATCCTTGGAAAGCATCATAACTGATTGAGGTTTACATGGTTGCTGGCCCTCCCAGCTCCAAACATTTCTGTAAGTTACCTGTGTTCCTGGGATTCCTCTTTTAATCTTATATGCCCAATCATTTCCTTACTCAAGAGAAAGAAAAACATATTTAAAAAAAAGAAAAAAAATGTATTGAATAAATAAACTTAATATATAAAATTATTAAATACTTCTTTGAATAGTATAACTTAGTCATTACAGCATGTCAACAAAAAATTCAAATACCTTTTTTTTTTCCTGAAAATGCTACCTGGAGACAATTTTGCAAATTTAGGTGTTTTGTAAAATAATCTTGAAAACATACATTGACATGTTTTTGGTCAGATTGCATTAATTTGTTTTTGCTTAATCTGGTTTTTTTTAATTTGAAAATGACTTTAGTATGGATTAATTCCATGGTTGCCATATTCTGACATTAAGAGATGTATATCAGAGCAGTAATACTGCAGAAATATTAATGAGTATAAACTTTGGGGGTAAGGGCCTTCTTTATTTCTTCTCTGCCTATCCTTGTCAATTAAGGTATTTTTTTTTCTCAACTCACAAATCCTTTGATGCTTTTAGCCAGAAATTAGCCTTATAAGGCTATTTTTGAGTATAGTTTGTGTGAAAAAAAATTTGCTTTGGTAATAACTTTTCCAAGCTGAACTCACTCTAGCAAGATATTTTTCAGTTCTTTTATTTTATTAGGCTCTGCACTTTTTCTGTAATATTTTGTAACACTTGACTTTTTTGTATTTTTGCCACTTGAGAGGTTGGTGTAGTTGGTCTGTAATTAAGTTTCAAATTTAAAACCACTGTTAGTTTTGTAATCAAAATATAGGTATTTTTGTCTTTGTACATGTCATTCCACCTACAGCTCTACCTGGAATCCCATTGATCTTCTAGCTACCATTCATTTCTTCACAGTTCACAAATGAAGAATATGAAATTCAGTGAATGCAGTTACTAATCCTATTGGGGAATGACTCTAGTTTAACCAAAATTAAAGTGTATTTTCACTAAAATGAAGATACAAGTTGATGATACACTCTGAAGTTGGAAGACCTTCTCACTTAAGACTCTGAAGTGATTTATTCAACTAAGTTCTAGGTTACTACTCTTTACTTTGTTCACCCACTGGGTATTGTGAGTTTTTAAATGTTGAAAGATGGTGATTCTAATGACTGTCAAATATCTCTGTTTTAGGAAGATATAGTATGAAAAATTTAAAAAATATGTATGAAGGAAGAGATTGGTTATCTCTTCCCATATTGTTGTGCTTATTCTCTTATGGCCTACAAATACATTTTTGGATTTGCTTTCACCATGATTTTTCATCAAAAAATATTATTATGAGTTTTTTTCCATTTATACTAGTCCCTGAAATACTATGAAGTGTTTCAATCAGAGCATACTATGATAATCAGAAATCTAATACCATTAAAATAAAATATCAAACAAAAGAATTTTAGAAAAAATAAATTTAAGTTGAAAATATCAGTAATAGCTCAAGATACATTTTCTCTTTAGAAACCACATTGTTAAATTCTATCCACAGAAAAGAAATAGAAAAAACAACCAATATACTAGCAATGAGTCTCTCGAGCCTGGACTATGGTCTCTAAGTACCATTCCATTCCCTTCCCCCTTCCATACTAGAAGGTACACAGGTTCCCTATGAGAAATGACTCATTACAAATCTGGGTAAGGAAATGTACAAGACCAGCTTGAAATACTTCTTCTTACCAGAAAATAAAGAGGCTATTAAAGATTCTAGGAGTCATGACAAAGGAATCAGAAATAAACTTGAAAGCTCCCACTGTCCAAGAATAAGACAATTCAAGTATCAAAAAATAAGTCATCACAAAGGATTAAAAAATTCAATATTCATAGATTTATAGTAATTTTAAAAATTCATTGGTTATCTTTGCAGGTGCTAAAAACCAACTCATTATTCTGATAACTTAGAAATAAGGAAAGGGACACATATCTAGACTTCTTATATGAATACTTCCTCAAGGCAACAAAATAATTGATGCTAATAGATGCAGAAGGAATGGTAGATTAGAATATGGCCATTTTGCAATCCCTAATGAAATAATGAATCTAGGCTAAAATTATTTGTTAAAAGACTAGTGGGGAATTTCATAATGGATGTAAGGCTGACAAAACCTGATCCTATTGATAAATCTAAATATCACTAAAAGAGGGACAACCAGACATCATGTATCTCCTGATGAGATGGATGCCCTGGGAAGTGTACAGCATGACTTACATAGTACTCTTGCTCTACCTTCCTATCCCTACCACAAAAAGAAAATGATTCTCTTGAAGATAAATCTGATTGATCAAACTAACCACTTAATAAATATGGGGCTAGAGGAATGTTACATGACACCAGGTGATAGCATAGATACAGCAAAATCTTGATAACTATTGAATCTGGAACATATGTAAGTAGATATTCATTGTACTACTCTTTCTACTTTTGAGTTGTTTGAAAGTTTTAATAATAAAAATAAACCCTGCTGAAGGGCATAAGAGAACTTGAATAAATAAAAACATTAAAAATGTTTCTAATTGCATGTGAAGATTCAAAATTATAAAAATTTATGAATTCTACCCATTAGTTTCTATATTAAATGAAAACCCAACCAAAATTCCACTCATATTTTTTTTTAGAATTCTGCATACTGATTTAAAAGTTTATCTGAAAAGACAATGTGAAAAAATAACCCAAAAATAAAATGTTGAAAATAAAGAAAAATGGGGGGAATTTTCCCATGGTAAACTGGACTTTGGTTCTAATCCATCTGATCCTGTATCCACACCTTTGTCATGTAACTACTCATCCTTCTTTCTAAAGGTAGAACATCCCCCTTTTGACTTTGGGGCTTACTTTGGCTGAAAGGGTGTTAGTTGATGTGATGCAGGCAGGGATTTGAAATGTGCTTGCATACTTGAGCATATGCTGTTGCATTTCTGCTATCACCATGAGAAAAACATCCTAGCAAGGCCACTAGCTACAGTAGGATGAGAGACACATGGAGCAGAGTATCTCTACAGTGGGGTGGTAAGGAGTGGGGCCTCTCTGGCTATTCTCAATGCAGAGCCGGCTAGTCCAGCCCAGTCTACAGTAGCCCAACCACAGGCAAGCCAGATCCATGAGATAACATGCTTGTTGTTATAGACCAGTGACATTTTCTGGTCCTCTCTTAATGAGCATTACTGTGATTATAGCCAACTAAAACAATGCTATAATGAAAACTGATTTTGACATAGTAATAGATAAATACATGCATAGAGCTAAATGTGTATTAAACTTTAGTAGATGATAAAGATGGCATTTAAAATCAACAGGTAATGATATATCTGATCAATAAATGATATTTTGATGACTGACTATTCCTGTGGGAAAAAATTTTCCATAAGATCTTTTTCTCCCACTAACACAAAATTTATCAATCAAGTTAAAAAGATTCATGTGTGTCTCTTCCTGCCAACCCTTAATTCACCTAAATTGTCCCAGATATGAACAGGTCAAGAAATGCAATGCTCAATAAATATATACAAAATGTTCAACTTCATTAATAATTAGAGATACATGAATTAAACCATGAAATGTTAATGTATTACCAAATTTTGTCCATCATGTTAGCAAATATTAAAACAAATGGTAATACCTGGTGTCAATGAAGGCATAAAGATATGAATATTCTCTTGTGCTGTGGTTGTATTATAAACTACAGCAGCATTTTTAAAAAAAAGATTTTATTTATGGGACACCTGGGTGGCTCAGTTGGTTGAGCGGCTGCCTTTGGCTCAGGTCCCAGCGTCCTGGGATCAAGTCCCACATCGGGCTCCTTTGCTCGGCGGGGAGCCAGCTTCTCCCTCTGCCTCTGCCTGCCACTCTGTATGCCTGTGCTCGCTCGCTCGCTCTCTCTCCCTCTGACAAAGAAATAAATTTAAAAAAAAGATTTTATTTGTTTACTTATTTATTTGACAGACAGAGATCACAAGCAGGCAGAGAGGCAGGAAGAGAGAGAGGGGGAAGTGGGCTCCCTGCTGAGCAGAGAGCCTGATGTGGGACTCAATCCCAGGACCCTGGGATCATGACCTGAGCCGAAGGCAGAGGCTTAATCCACTGACCCACCCAAGCACCCCTACAGCAGCATTCTTAAAGGAGTAATTTGGCAGTATCTATGCAAATTTAAAATGTGAATTGACTTTGACCAAGCAATGCCATTTCTAGAAATTCATTCTACAGAAATATGTTTGTTTAACATCTATGTGAAACATTCAATATAGCACAGTATACTATAGTAAAAATGGGAGGAAATCAAAATATTTGTAAGCAAAAGACCAAATTGATTATGGTACACCCATACCCAGTAGTCATTAAAAAGAATATGTATGTACTGATATAGAAAACTTTCCAAGATATATTATGTAAGGAAGTAAAGTATAGAATAACATGTATAAACAATGTCCCCTATGTTTTGAAAAAAAAAAAAACTCTATAGAAGTATATATGTAAAATTATAGCAAAGTATCCAGAACAATACAGAAATCAAGAAAGTTAAAGTTAACAATCCAGAAAGTTAAAGTTTTCTAAGGAAGTGAGTATCAGAGGGTAGGTGAGAAGGAAATTTCACTTTTTATTGTATGTATAACTACACGTGTTATTTGAAAAGGACATTCAATTAATTGAGGGCAATTCAATTAATTGTCAGATAAAAATTAAAACCATTCAAAAATTCATTAAGGGCTGCTTGGGCAGCTTAGTTGGTTGAGTAACCAACTCCTGGTTTCCAGTTAGGATTGTGAGATCAAGCCCTGTGATGGGGTCAGTGCTCAGCATGGAGTCTGTTTGACATTCTCCCCCTCTCCCTCCCCACCTCTATCCTACCCCCTGCCCATGCATGTGTGCATGCACTCTCTTTTTCAACTAACCAGATAAATAAAATCTTTTAAAAATGCATTAAATGGATGGAAATACACCAAAATGTTAACAGTGTCTGTGATTTGTAGATCTCTGAGTTCCTTTCATGCTTCCATTATTTCTATTCTATGAGGCTTTTATCATTAGATGAGAGTTCTAAAACTATTTTTAAAAAGTTCGTTTTAAATGTTGCATTTCAGTGAAGCACCTATTTAATAAGAGGTTATGTTCAGCTCTTAAATATTACTTTTTCCTCCTTTGTAGCTATCATCATATAACGATGGCTTTTAAATTTCCTTCAGGTCTCCCTGCACCCTTTTCTTCCCAGCACAGATTGGATTAAACCTTGTCCCCCTAGTGTCCTATGGATGCTGTGGTCACATCCATCCATATGGAGATTATTCTGTAATTTAGTTATTAATTGAAAATGCATGTTTTTAGTATTTACCACGTGCCAGGAAATTTCTGACTATGGTAAAACAATAGTAACAATAAACTCATTGAAACTCCTAACATCTCTAAGAGGAAGGTATTAACTTTCCCTCATTTTATAGATGAGGAAGATAAGGAAAACATAAGTAAAATATCTTTCTTAAGGCCATAGTGCTAGTAAGAGGTGAAATCAGGACTTGAATCCTAAGCTGTTCCCCAAGTACACTATGACTCTTGAGTCCAAGGGATCAGGTCTCGTATCTCCAGCACACAGGACAGAGTGCTTGGGAACATGACGCAATAAATGTCTACTGCAAGATTGAGAGGTGGGGATGGATGTCTGAAGCTTGGAGAGTGAGAGAAGAAGAAAGTGATGGATTTACTATTGGGCTTTAGGTTATTATTGATGGGAACTTATAAATTTAAATGGTAAACTATGAATAAGGAGGAGTTTGAGACCAGGCCACCCTTTTCCTTCCAGCGGCTGAATTAAATCTCACTTCACAACCAGCAGGCATAATCATGAAGCCACAACAAGCCAAGGAAGTCAAATGGGAAGTCATGATTTTAATTTTAAATTTATTTATGATTTTAAAAGAAGATTGAGGGTGGAAAGCAGTTCTTTCTTTCCCCTCTTTTTATTCAGATCTGTCACTTTAAAATATAGTTGTCCAAAGCTAAGATGAAAAAAAAAATTACATCACCATGGAAACTCCAAAAAACTCCCTATGTTTGATAGGCTAACAAAGATAGGAAGACTTAATCATTTGCCTCTGGACACTTTTATTGTTAGTGTTTTGGTGTTTTTGATTGTTTGTTTGTTTGTTTGTTTTAATTTCTGCTTTGTTTCAGAGGCATATTGAGGTTTTATTAGATTCTGGGGCAAAAACTGGTTCTCTACCTTTGTAAAATGGAGGATGCTACTAAAACTAAAAAACAGTGACAAATAACCCACTGTTCTAGATACTCACCAGTTTGAACTGTTGGAAAGTGTGTGTGTGTGTGTGTGTGTGTGTGTGTGTGTGTGTGTATACAAGTATGGGGATTGGGAGCTATACCTCTTAAATCTATGCAAGTTGTAGCAGGAGATAGGTCTAAAGAGCTCATAGAGTTAGAAGCAGCACCAAGGACCTACTGACAACTTCTTGATACTAAGTGACCTCTGGCAAATTAAACTCAAGAGGAAAACAGATTCCACAGGGCATCATTGGCGAATATGGCATGATACCTCCATCTGCTTTGTCCATAGCTCTGCCGTCAAAGCAGACTTTCAACATTCCTTATAAAGAACTACCTTTCCAAGGTGACTGATAGGAGGCAAGTAGTAAAGAAGAATTATCTCATTTATTTTACTGTTCCTCTGGTGGGGATAACGTGGTAGTTTAGACAACAACAGCAACAACAACATTGTGGGATGAGAATTTTGGGATTCACTTATAGGGCTGATTTTAGCCCCCTTGGAAATTACCACTCGCCTCCTCACACACAGAGAAAGTAAGAATTTATGACAAACATGTAAAAAGGAATGCTGAGCCTATTGATTTTAGTATCTGTATAACTTCTTTGAGAGAAGGATGGCTATTCATCACTGCCTAGGCTGAAAATTTCCTTTTGCTTATTTACATGCTATTTTAAAGTTAAAGTAAGTCCCATTTCCAAAGTCATTAAAGTCAGGCTCCGCAAAGCAAACTCAGGGGTGAAAGAAAACTACAGTGCCAGGAATGTTATCATGTAAGTTGTCTCTGAAGAGACCGCCTACCAACTTAAATCAGAATTTGGTTTTGTTTCTGACCCTTCAGAAGAAATAATAGCGGTTCCTTCAAAAAGGCAAAATGTGTCACCTTTTTAGAGAAGGGAGAAATTTTGAGCAAGGGGATTGGGAATAACTTTTACCTGCCTCCCCTTTCTATAACAGCTGAGCATCACTGAAGAAAGAAGGAAGACATGTTGGATGAATGTAATCACTCTTCAAGGGAGTGGCTTCACATGTGGAGCAAATGTGGCTCTAGGTTGGTGCCATCACGGTAGCTTTTCCATCTCAAAGTAGATCAGAGGGGGCGGTGAACCCCAGAAGTCCGTGTGTGCTGTAGGCGTGTTAAGAATCTCTTCACATCTCTGAGAAATGGGAAATGGTAGAGCACAGAAATGAATGGTATTTCTAGAGTCTGTGCTTTTGTGTTTTGCCTTTGGAAGGATCCAAAGTCACTGTCTTCCTAAAATGGTTTAATACAGCCAATCTTGAGGTCCACCTTTGCACTCATTAACTCTGGAATGAAATAAATCCAAGAAACACAAGTAAGGAGTTCCTCAAAAATTGGGTCCATTTCATTCCTTGCAAACATATTGTATTATGTTATAGCTTAGACCAGCTTGGGAAGTTTATTTGACCTGTGCTAATTTACTAGTTTTGCTGGCTAAGGACTTTTCAGGTACTTAAATATCTTCAGAAGATAGACTATTATTCATAAAGCAGTTCTACAAAGAAAATGTCAGAGATTCTTTACTTAGTATCCTCAAAGAGAGCCTGTGCCTTTGTTGTCATCCTTATTATTTTTTTCTTTTTTGCAAAGAAAACTGTTGTTTGATCTTATAGCTATCAACCTGGTTTTATTTTTATTTATTTATTTATTTATTTGTTTGTTTGTTTGTTTGTTTTTAACAGCAGGACTTTCAATGTTATAGAACATCATAGAAGCTTCTCAGCCTGACACTTACTTCTTGTTTCTCTTATTACACAAGATGGGATGCCAGTGGTTCTGGTTTTAAAGATAAAAGAGGGTATCCTGACCGAATCAGAATATCCAAGTTTTAGCTCCAGCTTGTTTCCTAATTTTCTATATGACCTTGAGAAATTTATCTAACACCACAGAGTCTGTTTTCTCTCTTGAAATGTGAGGCTCATAATTCTCTCTCTGACCCTCAGAATGATGGTTATCAGTTCAATTCAGCACACATTTGTTGAACATTAACTTGGTGCCTGGCACAATGCTAGGCTGAATGAGAGAAGAATCCTGCTTCCCAAAATACATAATGCAGAGAGATGCTGGCTTTGAGCATCCTTTGTAGAATATAAACAACTACACATAGAAGGAATTAAATACCATATGAATCGGCTGATGAGCGTGATTCTGGATTAGACCCTTTCAGCTCTGCTCCTTCCAGAGCATCTCAAAAACAGCTTTGGACCTTGATTCTGGGGTCATCTATGTGCCATTGGAAAGAATGTCTACTGTGAGCTCAGAGAGCTCCCTCCTGATTGCAATGCCATACTGAATAGTAAATACTTGCTCGGTGTGAAAAGGATGAATGAGCCTCCAATGTTTCAGACACTTAAAAGAGTGATATAAGCTGTTTTATTAAATGGGAGTTTTGAATAAATAAAGGCTTAAAATTTTCACATAAGCTTTTTAAAAATTTCATAAAAATTCAAGTAACCAACTATCTGATTGTTATTTTAGGCAAATACTATTCTAGGGGCTGGAGAAGGTACAAAGATAAGCCACTGACCCATTTCTCTTCACCCTCTGGCTAGGCCAGGTGACCCTCTTATATTTTCTTGTTGTGCTATGATTTATGTTAATACTTTTTACAGTTGTAACTCATGTTTATTAGTAATTCATTTGTGAAATCTTTGTGGAAGCTCTGTGAGGGCAAACATTGTTTGTCTTTTACACTGCCATATTCCCAGTGCCTAATTCAATGCTGACCCTTAGTATTTGTGGATGAATAAGTAATACTGTCATACTACCCATGAGTACTTATATGTTGTCATTGGGGGAAGGTATACCATCAATATATGTGGATTGATGAATGAATGGCTTAGTCTGAGGGTATAAATTCTGGCCTGAGCACCAGGGTCTTCAAAAGAAAGGGATATTGGCCATTGTTACTTGGTGCATTACCCCATTCTGTACTGAAGGGTCTAAAAGACCGTATATAATTATTAAGTAAATAGTGTAGAAATGAATGTCATAAGAAAATAAAAGTTGGTTGTATTTATTTACTATCTGTTAAAGGTATCCAGGTACTGGAAACATTGATTTCTTTACATCAAATTTATTTGATTTCTTTACATCAAATTTATTTGATTTCTTTGTTTAAAGGAAAATACAAAAGTCATAGTGAATAAAAAGTCAGAAATAACAGATGTCAATTTGGTGTCAGATGCTAAGGGAGAGAAATCTACATACACTATGCCCACAAATTCACTCCCACACGTATCACATAAGTTTTTGACTTTTTCCAAGATGGTAAGGTGTGAGATTGCATTTACAACTTGTCTATGATTGTAGGTGCAGTGATTCGAAAAAGCATTTATTTAGAATTATTAAATCAAGGCAGTAAACATTTATTAAACATTAAGTATGTACTAGGTGCTGGGATACAAGGCTTAATGAGGTAAGGGGAAACCAGCAATGGGGATATGGGGGAAACAAGTTAGGAAGAGAAAAAAGACCCCCGAATATGATTGATGTCCCACCAAACAGAACAATCAAATACGGACCCAGAGCACTAAGCACAGGTATGGAACATCTAAATCTTTCAGAATACACTATCTGGCATTAATGCTAGACTAACAATCTGGTACATTCTGAATTTAAATAAGGAAGCACATTCCATGAGCAGTTAGAAAAATAAGAGGAAGTCACAATAAATCCCTAACTCCTTCCTTCTACCTTTGTGGGTACAGTTTTCTCTCTAACACCCAGGAGAAAGGCTCTCTCTCTCATGGGATGGATCTGAAGCCTGGTTAGGGCTATTAAATAAAAAACTGACCAATAATTCTCACTGCTTCTTCCCCTGTCCTCAGTGGTATAGTATCGCTATTGATCTCCATTAATGATTTAGTGATTAAGGAGGATAAATTGCCTATGAATGCAAAGCAAGCTGAAGGGCTCCCAGGAACCCAGCTGAATATTCTTCTATCAATAAGAACTGTACATGCCTGTATAATTTTCAGCCCAGTGTCCTAAGCCATCTTGGACATCACTTACAGATCAAGTGCACATATTTTCAGCATCTTTCTCATCTCGCTCTATTTTGTCAACTTCTGATTTCCTCTTTGTTATCTTTTCTACTTGGGCAATGGCTCTCTTTTTACCTGCTATCCCATTACCAGACTGTACAACTCTGTGAGTTCCTTCTTATGAATTAGCATAACAGCTGTCAGGCTACAGTGTACTGGGCTGTGTGGGGGGTCCATTACACAGATCTTCTTTTTGAATTTTATGCCTTAATTTCCAGGCTGGGAAAACTACACAGTGCATGAAGTGAGGAGGTGATATTCTTCTCCCATTTCATAAACATTCTCTCAGAGATCTCAGTGAGCATGTTTAGAAAAGATTTTGTTATTTATTTTATTTTAGAGAGAGAATGAGAGAGACAGAGTGGGGGAAGGGACAGAGGCAGAGGGAAAGAATCTCAAGCAGGTTCCGCACTGAGTTCAGAACCTGATGCAGGGCTCAGTCTCGCAACCCTGAGATCATGATCTGAGCCAAATCAAAAGCCAGACACTGAAACGACTGAGCCACCTAGGTGCCCCTCAGTGGCGATTAATATTAGAATTTAAAAGGGTCTTATCTTAAACACTGGCACCAGAATTTTTCTGGAGGGAATGGTCTTGGAAAAGTGTGTAGTCCCCAAAAGTCTCATTGATGGAAGACCCCAAACAGCAAAATAAAAAATCTTGCTGAACTGCTCTACATGAGAGAATAAAGACAGTCTTCTCCTAAGAGAGGATGCAAGAGGAGCATGGGAACATGGAGGAATGAAAGGATTCAGAGAAAAGGCAATAAGGTGGGGAGAGACTGCGATTGGGTTTAAGGAGGAGTTGGTGAAATTTTAAGCAAAAGAGAGGAGAACATAGGCAGTAACCTCTTCTATATCAGCCACAGCAACTTCTTTCAAGATATGTCTCCAAAGGCAAAGGAAACAAAAGCAAAAATGAATTTTTGGGACTTCATCAAGATCAAAAGCTTCTGCACAGCAAAGGAAACAGTCAACAAAACAAAGAGGCAACCCACAAAATGGGAGAAGATATTTGCAAATGACAGTACAGACAAAAGGCTGATGTCTAGGATCTATAAAGAACTTCTCAAACTCTACACACACAAAACAGATAATCATGGGACTGGAAGAGATTATGCTGAGTGAAATAAGTCAAGCAGAGAGAGCCAATTATCATATGGTTTCACTTATTTGTGGCGCATAACAAATAACATGGAGGACATGGGGAGATGGAGAGGAGAAGGGATTTGAGGGAAATTGGAGGGGGAGATGAACCATGAGAGACTATAGACTCTGAAAAACAACCTGAGGGTTTTGAAGGGGTGGTGGGGTGGGAGGTTGGGAGAGCCAGGTGGTGGGTATTATGGAGGGCATGCACTGCATGGAGCACTGGGTGTGGTGCAAAAACTATGAATTCTGTTACGCTGAAAAGAAATTAAAAAAAAAAGAACTAACCTAAAAAAAATGGGCAGAAGACATGAACTGACACTATTCCAATGAAACATACAAATGGCTATCAGACATATGAAAAAATGTTCGCCACTAGCCATCAGGGAGATTCAAATCAAAACCACATTGAGATACCACCTTACACCAGTTAGAATGGCCAAAATTAACAAGACAGTAAACAAAATGTGTTGGAGAGGATGTGGAGAAAGGGCACCCTCTTACACTGTTGGTGGGAATGCAAGTTGGTGCAGCCACTTTGAAGAACAGTGTGGAGATTCCTCAAGAAATTAAAAATAGAGCTTTCCTATGACCCTGCAATTGCACTACTGGGTATTTACCCCAAAGATACAGATGTAGTGAAAAGAAGGGCCATCTGTACCCCAATGTTCATAGCAGCAATGGCCATGGTCGCCAAACTGTGGAAAGAACCAAGATGTCCTTCAACGGACGAATGGATAAGGAAGATGTGGTCCATATACACTATGGGGTATTATGCCTTCATCAGAAAGGATGAATACCCAACTTTTGTATCAACATGGACGGGACTGGAAGAGGTTATGCTGAGTGAAATAAGTCAAGCAGAGAGAGTCAATTATCATATGGTTCCACTTATTTGTGGAGCATAAGAAATAACACAGAGGACATGGGGAGATGGAGAGGAGAAGGAAGTTGGGGGAAATTGGATGCGGAGATGAAACATGAGAGACTATGGACTCTGAAAAACAATCTGAGGGTTTTGAAGCGGCGGGGAGTGGGAGGTTGGGTGAGCCTGGTGGTGAGTATTATGGAGGGCACGTATTGTATGGAGCACTGGGTGTGGTGCATAAACAATGAATTCTGGTACACTGAAAAGAAATTAAAATATAAAAAAATTTAAAATAAAATATAAAAGAAAAAAAATTTTAAGCAAAATCTACTCTCCTATGTTTTATCATTATTTTTTTGTGATTACCATGTAAACCAGTGGTTCTTTAAGTGTGGTCCCTGACCAACAGCATCAGCATCTCTTGGAACTGATTAGAAATGCAATTCTCAGGCTCATCAGATCTACTCAGTTTGAGGGTACTGCCCAGAAACGCTTTCATAGGCCCTCCAGGCCATTCCAGTGTGCTCCAGGTTTGAGAAATGGAGTCAGTCTTTTCTCCTCTCAACCTCCCTGCCAAATTGGAGCCAATGTCTACACGCATAGATGTTTTGTGTGACCATTTCTGATGTTTCCGAGACAGCAGAGTTGTCAGCACTGGAAGAAATCAGATTCTGAGAGGTAGAGATGACTATGAAGATATCCTCAAGAAATCTGCAGAAAGGTTGGGACACTTACAGGCCAAGGAATTAGGGGGGCTGTGGTGCTTTTCCCTGAGTTCTGGGGAGTAGAGAGGACCCACTTGCCATGTTCCTGGAATAAGCCCTCTTCCCACCTCCAAACTCTCAGTCCTTTTTTATGAAGCCTCCAACACTCCCTTTCTAGCTTCTGGTTCTCAACAGATGATTTTGCATTTCACCTCACTGGGAAAAAGACATCACAGAATGGAAACAACCTTGTCCTCCTTCCACTGAATCTAGAAAAGCTTCATACTTAACCCATCTTCCACATTGCTCTTGTCACAGTGGAGGGTGGATAGCCACACCTATCAAGGGCTCTTCACCTGTTCCCTGAATTCCACTCAGTCAAGGATTTTACTCCCTACATTGGTTCTTCTCAACCTTGGCTTTAAAAATCACCTGCAGACCTTTTTAAAAACCCTAACGCCCAAGGGTGCCTGGGTGGCTCAGTCACTTAGGAGAGTCTGACTCTAGATTTCAGCTCTGGTCATGATCTCAGGGTGACAACTAGGTGTGGAGCCTGCTTCAAATTCTCTCTCTCCTTCTCCATCTGACTCTCCCCCCAACTCACACTATTTCTCTCTCTAGAAAAACAAGACAAAACAGACAAACCCTAAAGCCCAGGCTACACACCAGACCATCCCGAATGTCTGAGACATATGTAGTTAACTGTGTGGGTGATTCTAATGTGTAGCCAAGGCTGTGGACCACTGCCCTCTCTCTGGGCAGTAAACTCAACTTTTCCTGGTTTGTCTCCATCTCTGTAAAATTATGCCTAATCTATTCTGTCTTTAAAAAAATTCTTCTTTGACCCTCATATCACCATCTCTGTTTTACAGAAAGTCTTCTTGCAGAAGATGGCAATAGCTATTATCTCCGCGTTCTTACTTCCCATTACACTGTAGCCCACGCCCAGCTCTCTGGCTTCTTTCCCCATCACTGTGGTAAAAAAAAATCTTTCCAAGTTCCCCAGTGACTTCCATATTTCCACAGTTTATGGCTATTTTCTTTCCCTGTCCTATTTAACTCATCAGCATCATTCCAAAGAACCAGTTGCTGTCTTCTTCAATCAATCAATTATCCAGCTCAGTGACACCATGCTTTACTGATTTCCTTTAACTCCTTCTCAATCTCCTTCTCCTTTGTCTAGACTCTAATTGCTGATGATACTAAATCTGTGTTTGTTCTTTCTTTAAACTTCCCTGCTAGCTCCTGATGGTGCCCATATTTACATTCCAAGCTCAGCTATCTCCGTGGAGCTCTAGATTCACTGATTCAAGTGACTACTTGATGTTTTCACTTGAAGATCCCACAGATATCACCAAATTAACATTTCTAAATATAATTCTTAGTTCCACCCCTAGATCTTCTCCTCCACTTCCCCCAGTCTTCCTGGCTCTGAAAACAGCGCTACCACAAACCTAGTCGATCAGATACATGCCACCTAGAGTTATTCTTGACTCCTCTTTCTTCTTCACCTCCCATGATCAACCCCTCTTCATTTTCTGTTCTAAATCCAAAGCATTCTCCAATTCATCCCCTCTTCTTCATCTCCACTGCCACCACCATCCATCATCATCTCTGTCCTGGGCCACAGCTTCCAAACTGATCTGCCTAGTTTTATTCTCACCTATCATTTCAGTAATACCTAGGGGAGGGCCCTCTGTTCCCTTTCTGTAATTTAGTATCAAGTGTTGCGCCATGTTATCTCTACACCAGGTAACTCTTTCTGAACAGGGAAACCTGGAAGCTGCTCACCGTGGATACAACCAAGGCAGGGATCAGGTAGTAGAAAGTTATTAAACTATCCACTCCCTGAATGATTCTCCTATAAACTGAATGTCAGGCAACATGACTAACCCTTTTCATCTCTGGAAAACTGGAAACATAGATTGAAATGCATGTAGACACATACCCCATGATATGTGATATAATCCTTTTTGGGGATTATACCAAATTTGGGGTAAACCATATCATTTCTAAATACCTTGGAGTGCTGGATAGTTATATGAAATTATATGATTTTCTTTTTGTAATGCAAAGAAAATCAATAATGAATTCTTAGTTTATTTATTTTACAAATATGGATTCTTAAAATACAATTTTTTACTATAGGCCATGTCCTAAGTACTTCTCCATTTCATTTCTTTGCTAATTCATTCTCTATTAGACCTCCAAATGCTGGTGTTCCTTAGGGCTTAATGTTATATCTTCTTTCCTCTCTGTATTTTCTCCCTAGGTGCAAATGACTCCCAAGTTTACAACCCTGATTCTTGTCTCCAGATTCACAGAGTGGAATACCTACTTGTCATCTCTGCTTGGGTATCCACAGTTAACTCCAACTTAACATTTTAAAAATCATAGTGTGTCTCTACACCTTCATTCCCTTCAGTCTTTCCCACCTCTGTAAGTAGCGCCACATCCCCTCAGTCACAGAATGCTTTATATCTGGTTGACAAGATTATTGTACACAGGAGGGCACCTTTGAACAGCACATGGCCCCATTAACATCTCCTATTACCATCAGCCTTGGACATCTGTCTCAGAGATAGGATTATCAGGTACAAGATGATGGGGTGGTGAGTGGGGAGTATAGGATTAGCTCAGTGCCATCTGCCCACACTACTGGAACTGATAATTCAAAGTAAAGGTCAGTAGGATCCAGATTTATATCATATATGCGTAAACAATGTTGTTGTTCATTTATTATCAACAGGTAAGTGCAGCTCAACCCTGATTCAAATGCAGCTCTCACAAGCAATGTTTATTCAAAACCAGCAAAAAAATACAGACTCATTTTGGAAGATAGTGGAGAGCAATACACAGGAAGTAAGATGATGTAAGACATCTCCCATCCTGTGTCAGCTTTTAATAATTTTCATTACGTTTTTTTTTTTAAGATCTAAAAGTGCACCCTCTCCCATTAATGCAGCTGCAATGTTTGCTTCTGCTTCTGGAGCTGAAAATCAGCTCCATTCCAAGTATGGAAGCAGTGGGCAGATAAAGAAGGGAAGAGATGGGGATGGGGGGAAAATACTGTGTGTGAATAAGCTTTCAAACTGAATTGAGAGAAATCCTAGGACTTGACCTAATTTATTAGAATATAAGTAGATTAAGCTTCTGCAACAGACAGAAAGGGAGACTCAGAATAGCAGTAGAGATTAAGGTGTATTATATTAAACTAAAATTACATATTTGTACATCCAGAGTTATGGTTTATGAAATTTATACCCACGTGGCATATACACAAATTTATGGGATTCTTTCAACATTCAGGCTTTCTGTTCTTGAATTAGGGAGACAGAGAAATTTGTTTTACTATGGATAGGATCAACTTTATCCTATTTTTCTGAAGCCAGATTATAGAACCTAACAGTCTTGAAAGCCTATTTTGTTTACAGAGTAATAACATACACAGAAGTGACACCATCCACACCCAGCTCCACAATTAACTAATTGTGCAACTTCAGGCATTCTTCGATTATTTCCTGGAAGAAATGTTTACCAGGATTAATTTCACATGCACAGGCTTTGTCCTCATATACATTAAGGACAAATTTCATTTTTCCCCCTGTCTTTCAACCATGGGAAACAGTGTATATAGAAAAGGGACATATCTTCTAGAATAATTCTGCTAACCCTCCAAAAAGAGATGCATTGGAAAAATATGAGCAATTTTTGTTTTTAATCAGAAAAATGCTTGCTCCTTACCTTCACACCAAGGATTGAAGAGAATGTAGGTGTCCGTTTCTGGGTTTCGGCTGGTACGAAGTATGCCGTAGGGGGTCCAGACAGCAACATACATGCGGAACTTCCCCACAATACACTCTGGAGAAGACTGGATGGACAGCCGGACAGACTTGTCCTCTCTCATGACAACTTTGGCCCCCCACTTGCCTCTCTGCAGCTCCGGGACGACAGGAACTGGAATGTAGGTTCCCTTGTTCTCCTGAGGGTAGCGACCTTTGAGAAGAAAGAAGAAGTGCTGAGTCTATTTCACAAACCATTTTTGTTCTCACTCTGTCATCTTGTAGCTGAAGAGTAAAATAATTCATTGGACTTGAAATCATAAGACTTGGGTTTGAATTTCATTTCTGCTACCGTGTTGCTACGTGACATTAGTTGATTTTCTTCTTTGAAGCTCAGATTTGTCATGTCCAGATTAAAAAAAATAACAATACTAACAGGAATAGTCATTTGTTAGTTAATGAATTAAAATAAGATGTAGAAATCATTATCTGGAATACAAAACAAAAACGGAGCTTCTAGGGTACTGTAAAGTTATCATTCCCTGAAATTCTGCTTTCTAAAAGTTAGACTCACTCTTTTAGTGGGATAGGCAAATGTGTTCTTGCTTATTCTGAATACGGTTTGTTATATTACCTATAATAGGATTATATTTATAGGTTGCATATTTGACTATCTTCATATTCAACTGAAACATGTGTTTATTGGCAGTCTTATCAGGGATTTAGCCTTATGTCCTGGGCAAGAATTCAGGTTCCAGAGGCAAATTCTCTAGATTTGAATTTTGGACTCTGCTCCTCCCCTATGCTGGCAACTACTGGCAAATCACCTGACCTCTACAAATCCCTATTACCTTCTCTTTTTCTTCATCAGTAAATGATGATAATAATATTACCTGAGGAGGAAGTAAAATAACCCATGTAAGATGCTTTGTCTATAATTTTTCATGCATAACAAATTTTAGCTGTTATTTCAATAAAAAAATAAGTAACAGGGAATTTTAACCATATTTCCAGGCTTAGCACACTTTATGTATAAGTTTTCTCAGGATACATTTTATTTGTTTTTATTGCAGTCATTTTAGACCAAATTCTTAATTCATACTGTTAACCTCAAAACTAAATTTTACAAATGGTTTCCTGAAAAATAGTCTTCACAGTATCTCTCTCTCTCTCTCTTCATCTCTCTCTCTTTCTCTCCGTATTTATATATATATATGGAGATATCTATCTATCTATCTATATCTATCTATCTATCATCTATCAGGTCAACTTCACAGCATTCTTTTTTTTTAAGATTTGTTTATTTATTAGAGGGAGAGCATGAGAGCAGGAGGAGTGGGAGGGCTGGAGGGAGAGGGAAACAGAAAATCCCAGGAAGACTTCCTGCTAAGCAGGGAGCATGACCTGGGGCTTAATCCCAGGACCCTGACATCATGACCTAAGCTAAAATTAAGATTCGGACTCAACCGACTAAGCCACGCAGGTGCCCCTCAACTTCACGGCATTCTTTAACTTTTCAGCTTACAGTTTAATTTATAGTTTAGCATACAGGATAATCAAATGTATAGATATTTTAAAATGGAGCAGCACTTTCATTTATAAAGTTTTCCAAAATGTGTTACATATTTAATTCTAATTGACTGGAAGAAAAATACAAATCAGGCTAATATGTCTGCAAATTATTTTGACTACAGGCAGACAAAACTTAAAAAAAAACTTATTTACTTTAATTGTTTTATAGAAAACATATAGAGGATTCTGCATTAAAACTAACAAAAACAATGCTTCATTTGGGGCTCCATTTACATAGTATGTGTTATGAGGTCTTTTAAGATTTTATTTATTTATTTATTTGAGAGAGAGAAAGAGCATGCAAGCACTAGCAGCAGACAGAGGGAAAGGGAGAAGCAGGCTCCCCGCTGATCAGAGAGCTCAATGTGAGGCTCGATCCCAGGACCCTGAGATCATGATCTGAGCTGAAGGCTGACACTTAATGACCAAGTCACAGAGGTGCCCTATTGCTATGAGGTCTTAAAGGATTCTTTGGTAGGCATATTTTCAAAGATAGAGCATTCTAAGGAGGTGGTTGCATAAGTTAACGGCTATGTAATTTTGTGAGACGCTTAATCTTAATGAAAATAATAACTTACACAGTGTAAGCCAGGGAGAAAGAGTAGAACCCCAGTGCTTTATTATGTTTTAGGGGTATTAGTTAATCACCACTCAGGATGAATATTATAAATCCAATAAAGCCTTAAAAATGGTTTGCTGCCAAGATGCAACATTGTCTAGGTGGTGATTTTGGAAATACCTGGAGCTTAGCCTCTGTGAATGCTGCACATAAATCCTGCAAGAGCTGTTTGTTCAAAGGCGCCTCCATATTTCCGTGTATGTTCCTCTTTGTGCTTGTTCAAACTAGGAGATAAGGCTGCCCTTTTCTCTGGAGGCATTGTTGCTTTCTGGAGCCCCCATCAGTACTGAAGTGTACACATCAAATGCAATCTCACTAGCTAAATGGGACCATAATTCATTCATTACAGGGGCTCCTGGAAGCTGTTGCCACTAAATACTGGCTTGGATTTAGAATACAGAGTATTAAATATAACACAAGCTTAGCAAGAACAAATTTTCATAGATAAAATCTATGTGATAAGGAGGGATTCATTTTTTTTTAAAAAAGGATAAAAGGAGTTTAAAAATGCATTACATAGTAATGCTCCTTTAGGAGCAGCAATAAAGGTGGAGGGTATCTCTGAAGTTATATGTGAGTGATGAGCCTCAGCTTCTACTTTGCACTAACATCCACTTTTGTTAGGAACATTGAAATAATGAAGATAATCACTAGTTTCTATTATTACACTTGAAATTATTTCAAAGACTCACATTAAATTTTACCTGTTAAATTCATGGTATACCATAGAAAGGAAAGAAAAAGGAGAGCCACGTTTACTTCTTCTGGCTTTGAGCACAGTCACAACTTAATCTAAAGATGAGTTTGAACATTTTTCATTCATGCAACAATATTCTCTACTATGTGCTAGACATTATTCTAAGTGCTAGGAATACAACAGTGAACAAAACAGACTCCTGTGCTCATAGAGCTTGTAGTCTTTGGAAAAAGCCAATGCTTGCTCTGTGTATTAAGTGCCTGTCACTGCTTTATCCCTTATATTAAACTGTGAGAAGGAAATTATTATCATCACCCTAAATTTGACAAATCAAGAAACTAACAACAGGTGGCCATTAAGCAATTTGTCCAAGGTGATGCAACTAGTTAAGCAGCAAGGTTGAGATCCAAATGCAGTCAGTCTAGCTGTAAAGCCTGGCAGTTTAACCACTAAGCTCTATGGTAGTTGTATGTGTGGAAAAGGCTTTGGAATTGGTGAGAACTATGTCCAAATTCTGACTTCACAATTCACTATAGGTGTAACTTTGCACAAATTGGTTAATTGATTGAGCTTTCATTTCTTTGTCTCTGCAGTTCCAGAAATGTAAGGAAAATAGATTTTATAACATACAAAAAGCTTTACACTTGGTGCATAGTAGGGGGTAACTCAGGAAACATTTATTGTTTGTGTTTAAATAAAGAGCGACTGGCAAGTAAAGCTAGAAGGAAGAAGAGATGATTCCCCACCCACCTCTGCCCTTCAAGGTCTGGTTATAAATCAGAAGAAATGTGAGTGTCCCAGTGAAAGCTGGTTACTTCTGTGGAGGGACGTGTGGCCATGGGGAGAGTAATTCAGCTGGCTCAGACCCTGACTGTGTGATCATGATACTTGTCCTTTCTCACTTTTTCTGTACTAGGGATCATAGTTGGTGATGTGGAGGGCAGATCAATAAGTGGCAGTTATTGTTACAATATTTCCTGCACTGTCTCAAGCTTTCTGATTCCTCTAAGTGATCCTTTTTCTGCACCAAGGGCAGGAAGCCAGGATGGGTTCATTGACATTCAACTTAAAGAATCCAAATCTACTTCAAGGGCCAGTTCATTCCTGAGTCAAATTTGCTGAACTAAGAGAATGCATACTCAGTAAAAAACATGACATCATTCATTATTAACCAAAAAGCCTTAATAATTCCAGAACCACCATGTAAGAATCACCTGAAACCTGTCCCTCACTCATAACTTGGGATTTTCTGAATCAGTTATGGTGAATGTCATTTTCATTCATTCATGCCTTAATCAGAAGTTGGCAAGTGATGATCTACAGGCCAAAGGTAGCTTACTGCCTGTTTGTGTAAATAAAGTTTGACTGGCACACACTCATCCATTCAAGTATGATTGTGCTACAACAGCAGGGTAGAGTAGCTGTGACAGGAACCATATGGCCTGCAATGCCTAAAATATTTTCTATCTGGCCCTTACAGTAAATGGTTGCCAACCTGTGCCTTAGAGAATTTTACATTTTATTTATTTAAGGGATGATTTATTATGGAGACTCAGCATCTAAGACCGGGACCTAAGAAGAAAAATATTATCACCTAGTTTTCTCTTCTAAAGAGAAATAGGTCACTAAACTAATAACAAGCATCTGAACTACTATTAGGTCAACATTTGGTTTCCTTAACACCTCCTAGTTAAATTCCTCACAGTATTAGATGGTGTTGAAGACATAGGAAGCTGGTTGTAATTTTTTTATGAATTTCACTAGACATAGCTAAAATGTTCAATTTTATTACTGTATAGGTGTTTAGAGTTGCCAAGGCAGCTTCTATAGCTAGATATGGAAATAAAGTGACAGGAATAAAGGTTTATTTCTGGGGTCTTTTCCCGTAAAGGAATTTTTGCAGATGGGAAACTGAGGCCCCTTGAGGTTGTCACATGAAGGGCATCTATATAGCTAGGCAGAGGTTAGAGACAGGTCTTGGACCAAGTTCTCTTTCCTGCACTGTCTCAAGCTTTCTGATTCCTCTATGTGATCCTTTTTCTGCACCAAGGGCAGGAAGCCAGGATGGGTTCATTGACATTCAACTTAAAGAATCCAAATCTCAAAAAAAAAAAAAAAAAAAAAAGAATCCAAATCTCCTTTCTCTGGATCATGTTGCTTACATGGAGCTAAGGGGAGGATACTGAAGGCTTTACAAAATAATAATAAAAATAATAATGTATCAATGTTTTTAATTAATTATGACAAATATACCATATTCATGTATAAGGTTAATACTGGGGCAAACTAGATACAGTGTTTATTTATTTATTTTTTTAAGCTTATTTATTTATTTTAGAGAAAGTGTGTGCACACATAAGTGGGGGAAGGGACAGAGGAAGAGAAAGAGAGAACCCTCAAGGAGACACCCTGCTGAGTATAGAGCCAAAAGCCAGGCTCAGTTCCAGAACACAGAGATCATGACATGAGCAGAAACCAAGAGTCCAATGCTTAACCAACTGTGCGACCCAAGCACCCTTAGATGCAGTGTTGATAAGAACTCTCTGTACTATCTTGTGCTATCCTTATAATTTTTCTTTAAACTGAACAGCATTCTTTTTTTTTTTTTTTTTTTTTTTTTTTAGAGAAGGAGAATATGAGCAGGGCGAGACAGAGAGAGAGAGAGAGAGAGAGAATCTCAAGCAGACTCCTGCTGGCACAGAGCCCAACACGGGGCTTCATCTCATGACCCTGTGGTCAACGATGTGAGCCAATGTCAAGAGTTGGATGCTCCACCGACTGAGCCACCCAGATGCCCCTAAACTGAAAGTACTCTAAAATAAACTGTTTATCTAAAAATAAAGATGAAGAAAAGAGAAGAATAAGGCTGGAACATCTGAGGGGTTAGGAGTCCAAAGAACAGTGAGAGGATATGCCTTGGTGGATAGGAGGGGCAAGAGACAGAAGCATGGATGCAAGGGTTGAATAACCAACCAGTAGTGAGAAAGAAGACCTGCAGGGGGAGGTTGCAAAGAGGCGTTGGGGCTACGGTGGATTTGAGTTGGGAAGGGTTCTAAAGCCCTGTCAGTGACTAAAGGGAGAAGGGAAGAAGGGGAAGCAGGATAGCTGATATGCACAGGACACACAGCAGCAGACCAGCGTATGGAAACAAGTCAGGAACAGGTAGTCAGTACATTCATTCTAAAGGCAGGAGCAAGAACCCAAATTCACAGATGTTTTCATATTCACTGTATGAAAAAACTGATTATTAATGGGAGACCTGACACGTCAATAGTACCGCAGGGTCTTGTCAGCTGCTCTATACACCATGTTTAATTCTGAATGTAATGATTTCAATGACAGCTCTGGGGAAGAATTTTCTATGATTGAGTTGTGAGTGAGGAAGTTATGACAGAGTAGTATTTCATTTCGTTAAATAGCCCTTCTCACCCCCAGGAGGTAGCATGTATAAGAGACCACAAGCAGGCTGCACTCTGGAACACCCATCCATCAACATCCATGACTGCCCATCAACTATCCTTGACTAAATCTGGATGTGAACCTCAGCCTTACACAGGTGGTGATCACCATACACATCTTTGCTGAAAGTGTGGAATGCCCTGATAATTGCCCCCCCGCAAATTGTGTGACTTTTGTGTTAAAAAATCTGAGCAAGAAAAATAGAAGTAGAAAATATAATATCTCAGAAAGGATTCTTACTTTGTTTTTAATAATGTAGTCTTTGAAATTGGACTACCAACCCTGAAAAAAATATAATTACCGATTGCATTCTTTCACACTTATCTAAAATTGGTGCCATCTTCCCACCTGATCTAGAAATTAACACATGCTCTTAGTTTAAGTGCTTGTTTTCATTTGTAAGTTAGTTTTGAGGCCAGAGAAAAACTGTTTGTAAAGTAAAATTCAATTGGACCATATGCCTACATTCGAACACCCTTGTATCTCTTTAACCTCATTCTCTCCTTACACATACATGGGTAAATACAGAGAGCTGCACCTACCTTAACACCCCCATCCCGGGAGGAAGTGGGTGAACATATTTAGTTCCTTAAGATTTTATTTTTTACTAATATTGGCTTGTTGAGGCTGAGCTTTTTACATGGCTTAACATATCTGTCTCATTCACATGACAGTCAAGAGAAATCCACCTCCAGGTCATATTCTCCCTCTGTGTCCCTGGGGGGAAAAGTAGCTCTCAATGATTCATTGCACAGACCAGAGAACCCTCTTCATGCAAAGTGCTGCCTAGGCAAAACTCTACAGAGGAACCCGTTGCATTTTAAAAATTCACTCTTAGTGAGTTGATTGCCTGGAATATTTTTTTTTATTGAAAACACAATGTCCAAAAAAAAGAAAAAGGAAACATAATGTCCTTGTGCTAATTAGGTTCCCAGATAGTCCAAAAAGAACACCAAGCAGCATATAGTATGGTCAGTATGGTTTAACATTGTTGCTAAATTGAATTTTTCTAACTTCACTTTGCTCATACCTGAAACCCAGAAGATCATACTCAGCAAGGAGGAGGAGCACCAAGGAGGTACCTGTAACTGAAGAAGACATGCCAGTCACTTTGCCTTGGTGCTCTGAAATGAAGAAGTTTATACCTCAGGACACCTCTACTTCTCTCGTTTCTTGGCAATGTTACCTACAAGTGAAGTGACCAAAGTTGTGCTCCATCTATGTTAGACTTAGTAACAATCACCTGACAAGCCTAAACAAACCTGTTCTTTCTTATTCACTTACACATCTATTTTTCTTATTAAACGAAACAAAGATATTATCTTACTTTTCTTTATAGCCCCATAGAATGCTGTCAAAATCCCATGCACCAACAGGTTCACGATAAATGTCAATGGGACTGAATCGTGCTTTTTGCAGATCTCAAGTCCAATTAAGAATATCACAGAGACTTTAGAAGATGTGGAACGAGATGCCTGTAGCAAGCCAGTTGTCAATTCCAAGCATCTTTCACAAGACATGAAAATTTCTAGTTTGAAACCTTTTCCTTCAAAGGGGTGTTTTCCATTCACATATAAATACGTTTTAAGCTGAGCTCTGACTCCACCTAATTGCAGACTTTCTTTAATAGTGAATTCTTAGAAGAGGATCATCTCTAGGGAACTCATGTATATCATGTCTCCAGCTGGGATGGTAAATTTCATGATGTTAATTCATTTTTCCATTTGATTCATTTGTTTTTCCCAAGATGCACCTTTCACGCTCAAAATAATCAATCAATTTCCAAACGGGCCCTGAAAGTGTTGTTGTGGCAACATGGTGCATGTGGCAGAGCTGGAAGAAGGAGTATGTAGCCTTGTATAGGGAAGGAAACCTGATTTTAACAGCCTTGAGATCGAACAGCAGTGCACAGCAACCAGGATGTGATAAGTCCCTGCATTACCTTCAGAAACATCAGGTTACCAACTACAAAAACGAAACACCACCATCAAAAAAGAAACAATTAAATGAAAGGCGCAGGAATCTTGGGTGGTAACAACTAAGAGGAGAGAAATGCAAAAGATCAAAAGCAAATCATTTCACCGAGGACCTCAGGAATTTGCCCGTTTCGTATTTTGCCAGTGGGAGAGTTTATCCATATATTTTCAGAAGTTTCCTAAGGGAAGAAAGCTTCCTGGCAATGTTTCTTCTGTGGCTCCAGCAAACTGAGGAAGGAAAGGGAAGCTTGTTGAGGACAGAGACTGATTTGTGTTTAACATTGCATACCCAGTGGCATGCAAGATGGTTGGAACACAGTAGGTGCTCAAAAAATATTTGGTAAATTGAAGATAGACTTTCTTTAAGCATCTTTTCTATCTCAATTTTATTTCACTTTTCTTTCAATCTTTCCTATGTCTTTTATTTTTTTAAAATATTTTATTTATTTGACACAGAAAGAGAGATCACAAGTAGGCAGAGAGGCAGGCAGAGAGAGAAGGGGAAGCAGGCTCCCTGCTGAGCAGAGATCCCAATGCGGGGCTCGATCCCCGGACCCTGAGACCATGACCTGAGCCAATGGCAGAGGCTTAACCCTCTGAGCCACCTGGTGCCCCATCCTACATCTTTTAAAATCTTTTTCAGAGTAAGATGAAATTTTGTGAAATAACTAGCACTGTGCTAGGCTCTTTTTTTTTTTTTTTCTTTTCAGCGTAACAGAGTTCATAGTTTTACACCACACCCAGTGCTCCATGCAGTGCGTCCCCTCCACAATACCCACCACCTGGCTCCCCC